>PVJH01023082.1:9257-35590 GCA_004026705.1 Nesogale talazaci | reverse complement strand
GAAGCGTCGCAGGAAGTGAGCCTTGCCAGCTGAAGCAGGGAACTAGCGAAGGCGGCTGCACATGGTCCGACCACGGTGCTTGCTTCCTGCTCGGAGGGCGATGCCACAGGAGGTTCCACGTGATGAGTTCCACGGGAGTAGGATGGCAGCCCTGGGCCATCCGTTCCTCCCTCAGTGGACGGTGGGGTCATTTCTCGACTGGGCTCGTCAGCACAGACCACGCTGCTGTGAGCGCTGTGGTCAGGTCTTTGCTGAGCCACGTTTTCCGGTCTCCTGAGGAGCACCCGCTGGGTCAGAGTCCTCTGTTTAACCGACCCAGCCGTTCTCCGAGGTGGGCACCCTGTCCATGCTTCCCAGAGAGGCAGCAGGGTCCATGGTCGCTGGCTGTTTCATCCCAGCATTCCGAGAGATTGGGCACTAGCGGAGCAGCAGGCAAGAGGCAGGCCCTCCGTGGGATGGATGGAGGCGCAGACACCGTTGTGCAGATCTGTGAGTCGGCTACAGCCCATTCCATTAGCCACTTAAAACGGATGGCTTGTATGATTATGGATGACGTCACACTAAACCTGGCTTTGAAAAATAAGCTTTGAAGGTCCTCTCTCCCAGCGTGGTGGAGTGCCTCGGGGCTTCAAAGCTTGCGAGGGGCCATCCAAGCTCAATAGTTGGTCTCCATGGTCTGGAGCAACAAAGGAAACTCGGGAATCACAGAAGCAACAGGACTCCAGGCCCTCAGCCTCGTGAGCCAGTGCTTGTTCTGCCAGACGTCCAGAAGAGCCAGATGGTGCCCAGCTGCCGTGACTGAATGTCCCAACCTGGGGATCCTGCCAGAGGGGGGAGACATGTGGACCAGAACCTCACATGCCCAAAGAAGCCAGACAGCAGGCCCCATGGCGACTGGAGGAACCCTAAGACAATGGCATTGCAGTGCTCCTTTAAAAATATGTATCTAGGGCTGAGCCCCCGTGGCGTAGTGGTTGAGTGCGGGACTGCAGCCCACGGGCTTGGCGGTTCAAATCCAGGAGCAGCTCTCCAGGAGCAAGGCTGGGTAGCTACCACAACCACCAGAGGACAGTGATGCCCCCCCAAAAATACATATCTACATGTGTATACACATGGTTACAAAAAATGAAATCAGACAAAAGTCAGCAAAAGTCTTCATGACCCTGGCTGTACCTCACAGATCCAGCATGTATACTGGTCAGAGAAGAACTCTTGACACACAGAATCCAGGACACACAAAGGGACAGTAACGAGAGCAGCAGAACATGAGAGGAAGAGGAAGATGGGGGGTGAAGGGGGAGAAAGGGGGAATTGATAATCCCCCCAAGGGGGATGAACAACAAAAACGTGGGCAAAGGGAAGTGGCGGATGGTGTAAGATATGACAATGATAATCATTTATAAATTATCAGGGGTCATGACTGAGCAAGGGTGGGGGAGGGTGGAAAATTTTGAGGCGCTGATACCAAGGGCTCAAATAGAAAGAAAATATTTTAAAAGGGGTGATGAGGGCTGAGCCCGGTGGCGTAGTGGTTGTGCGCGG
Organism: Nesogale talazaci; assembly: GCA_004026705.1. Taxonomy (NCBI): domain Eukaryota; kingdom Metazoa; phylum Chordata; class Mammalia; order Afrosoricida; family Tenrecidae; genus Nesogale; species Nesogale talazaci. The sequence continues at coordinate 34,048 of PVJH01023082.1, read as the reverse complement.
GACTGCGGCCCACTGGGACGGAGGTTTGATTCCAGCTCCACAGGAGCAAAGGCTGGGCCTCCTACTCCCACCACCTGAGGGCAGTGATGCTAAAAAAAGAAAGGGGGGGGGGGTGATGGCAGCAAATGTACACATGTGCTTGACACCACAGGTGAATGGTGATAAAAGCTGTAAGAACCCATGAGAAAGTGATTTATTTTTAAAAAGAGACACACACAGGAAAAGGAGAGACACAAAAAAATGAAAAGAAGCAAATGTTTAAGCAAATGTCAAGTCCCAGAAGGAAGAAGCAAAGCCTCACGGGACGTGTTCACCGGGAGCACACGTGTCTATGGTCACCCAAATGCAACGTTCACATGCTTCAGCAAGCGCACAGTCCCCGAAGGAACCAAACAAAGAGTGCACGTGAGCGCGCTGCCCAGCGGCCTCAGAGCCTCCCCAGTGAGGAGAGGGGAGTGACCAGAGACCTAGCAGGGGAGAGGCAGGTGAAGGAAGGGTTTTCAGGTTTGGGGTGTGGGTCTGGGAGCCCTGGGAGGGCTGCCAACTCCCAGGTCAGCAGTTCAGAACCACCAGCTGCCCCATGGGGAGAGAGAGGAGGTACTCTCCTCCAGTTAAGAGCTCGCAGTTTCTGGAACCCAGGGGGCACGTCTACTGTGTCCTATGCGCTCGCCACCGCTTGGTGGCAATGAGGTAGGACGGAGACAGATGTGGAGATTTGCTTCCCATGAGATGATGACAACATAGGTACAGATGTGTTTGACAAAGTGGGTATATGCAGGGAGTATGATCAGAGATGGACTGCGGCCCATAGGGTTGGCAGTTCAAATCCAGCAGCAGCTCTCCGGGAGCAAGGCTGGGCTTCCTATTCCCACCAGGGCAGTGATGCCACAAAAAAATTAAATAAAAATTTAAAAAAGAATGCAGTCTTGGAACCCTTAAGGGTCACTGTGAGTTAGGGTAATCAGACAGCAACAGGTCAGGGTTGCTGTCCAGAGCCCACGTGGATGGCTGGCCCCACCCTGGGCAGCAAGATGCGCTACCCCCCTCCCTTTAGAACAGGCTGATCACCAGTCTGGGCTTGCTGGCAGGAGGAGTGGAGTGGGGGGGCTGAGGTGACGCCTTCATTTCTAACAAGCTCCCAGGTGAACTACATTAGAACAGACCGTCCTGTGAGATTTAATTGGGAGGTTGAGATTTACCTGGGAGGTGGAAAGGGCGGTGGGCCTCAGAAAGGTGAGGCATTTCCCATCTCTGGGCACTGAAGGTCTGGGGAAGGCTTGGATTGGCAGCTGGGGGCCACCCGGAATCTGAGTGTCTCTAACCCAACCCAGGTCTCAACCTTGGGCTCAGAGCTAACTAACGGGCGCAATCACGCTTCTCCCTGGGTCATTGTCAAGTTTCAGGTGGGCTGTACGCCTGCCTCTTCTGGACCCCACTTCTCATCCTTGCTCTGTACAAAACTGGGGACCACTTGGCCCCGGCCTAAACTTCCCCATTGACCAGCACTTCCTCCATCAGCAGCCTGTCCCTTTAACAGCCATTCCCCACCCCTAGTCCCTCCCCTCAGGCCCCGGATTTCCGTGGAGCCCAGCCCTTTAAAGCCAACCTGCTCCCTTTCTGGCTGAATGTGTTCTGAGACCTAAGAGGTGCAGGGGTCCTGGGGGCTGGAAAGGGGCAGCTGTGGACTGTGACAGGTGTGGGCAGGGCTCAGGAGGGACCCAGAGCTGGGGCAGGGTGGGTCCTGAGAGAAAGCAGAGCCCCCTGGGAGTGGGTAAGAGATGCGGTTTGCCCAGCAGTACGGGGCTCTGTGTCAAGCCTTGTTTGTATGCGGTCTCCCAGCTCCCACTGGAGGTGTGGCTGTGCCCACAGGGCAGATCAGAGGGCTAAGTGCCAGCACTGAATTGCCCTGATGAGCCAGGGGCACAGGCAGGGTCTGAAGTCAGGTCAGGGGGATGTTCTTGCCTCCGCATTCCCAACGTTCCCCAGATGCCACCAGCCTTTGGTTTTCCTGGTTGCAGAAGTGTAGGGAAGAAATGACTCACTCCCTGGGGCTCCCAATACACTACTTGGCCCCCTTCCTCCTCGCAGGGGCTGCTGGGAGATGTTGCTGTGGTCAGTGCTGATGCTCTTCTTGCTGCCGCCGCTGCTGCTGCTGCTGTTACCGCCGTCCCAGGCTGCCAGGCTGTCCTGGCTTGCCAGCCTCCAGCACCGCGTGGCATGGGGGACTCTGCGCTGGGCAGCCGCTTGGCAGCAGCAGAGACTGGAGCAGAGCACGAGACACGTGGGCCAGAGCCAGGAGCGGGCCCTGAGCAGGTGCCTGCAGGGTGCCCAGCGGCCCGGCTGCCCACCCTGGGGAAGCGCAGGTGTGTCCCGTGTTGGGGGAGGAGACTCAGAAAGAGGGCGAGCCCCCAGGACAGTCAGACCCAGAGCCTGCGCAGGCACACATGCAGGGCCCTGACCCTTAACCCCGACCCAGGAGTGACCCTCCTGTCCAAAACGAATGTGCCTGCCCTGGGCCCTCTGGCCTGGGAGCCTTCCCCAAGGGAATTCTGGTCTCTTAGGGGCTATAGATGTGAGCACCTTTCGGAAGCATTTCCCCCTGACCCAGGCCAGCCGGACCCAAGAGAATGGGGGGTACCTTCGGGCACCGACCTCAAAACAGCACCACGGAGAAGCCTTTCTGCAGGTAAACTGGGGAGGCCGACCGCTCCCCTCAGATGGGCAGAGAAGCCCTGAAATGGGCCCTCCAGGGGTTCAGCTCAGGGCTGATACCCTCTTTCTATCTCCCTCCAGGCCACCTTGCTGGGTCTGACAGCCCTTAAGCAGGCCCACCCAGAGGTGCTGGCTCCAGGCTACACTGCCCGTGTGACCCCTACATCCCCCTGGCCCAGCCCCCTCCCGTGGCCCATGCGAGCTGTGGACCAGGCTGCCTTCTCAGGGGCTAAGGGCCCTGGAGCCCTGCTGCTGGAGGCACTGAGACGCCCCGAGCTGAGGGCGCTGGAGGCCGGCACGGCGGTGGAACTGCTGGACGTCTTCCTGGTCCTGGAGGCCGATGGGGAAGAGTTGGCTAAGGCAGTAGCCGCAGGGACCCCAGGGCTGCCTCTGCCCAGGCGGGCGGCAGAGCTGCAGCAGGCCCTGGAAGGAGGGCCCCGAGGACTGGCCCTTCGGCTCTGGCCGAAGCTGCAGGTGGTGGTCACTCTGGACTCGGGTGGCCAGGCCGAGGCGGTAGCTGCCCTGGGGGCCTTATGGTGCCAAGGGCTCACCTTCTTCTCACCTGGCTACGCCGCCTCTGGAGGTCAGCAGGGTTGAGGGGGTGAGCTGGGGGCAGAGGGCAGAGGCAGGAAGGTGCCAGGGATGGAACTCTGCCCCACTATGCCCGTGTGCCCTCCCCAAGGCCCTGGATGGTAGGGGGCTAGCAACTCCATTGTGTAGACAGAGAACCCAGCTCAGAGAGGTTAAGAGACTCACCTAAACTCACCCAGCACGGGATTGACGAGCAGAACTGCTACCCCCGGAGTCAGGCAGGTCGGAGTGGGAGGAGCAGTGGGCTCAGATACTCAGGATTGGGGCCTGGGGTCCCAGGCAAGGGGCTTTGCCTTGCAGGATGCAACTGCCCCACAGATGACGAGGTGGCCGTTTGCTCTCCTAGGGGTGCTGGGCCTGAACCTGTGGCCAGAGCAGCCTCATGGACTCTACCTCCTCCCCCCTGGGACCCCCTTCACTGAGCTGCTCCCAGTCCAGGAGGGAGCCCGGGGGGAGGCTGACTCCACCACCCTGCTGACCGAGGCCCAGAGGGACTCAGAGTATGAGCTGGTGCTGACGGACCCTACCAGCCTTACCAGGTGACCGCCTGGCCACTGCAGGTCCCACCCTGGGAGGGCGGGACCGTGGGCTAAAGGGCCCGTGGGCCTGACGCCGGCCCTCTGCTATTCTCTCAGGTGCTGCCTGGGCGATGTGATCCAGGTGGTGAGTGCCCACAACCAGTGCCCCATTGTCAGGTTTGTCCACAGGTAGGTGTGTCTGCCGCCCTGGGAGGCCCAGGGTGCGTCCTTTGGGTCAGCTGCACCTCCCGGCCTCCCTGCCTTCTCCCCAGGCTGGGTCAGGCTCTGAATGTGCGTGGGGAAAACCTGGCCGAAGGCGTGTTCTCCGAGGCCCTGCGCCGGGCAGTGGGGCAGTGGCCAGGGGCCAAGCTGTTGGACCATGCCTGTGTGGAGAGCAGCATTCTGGGTAAGCTGCTCCCCTGGGCTCCGGCCTCCCAGCCTGCTAAGAGATCTCTGGGAAGAAGAGAAAGCCCAGCCTCCCTGGCTGCTCCTCACCAGAGCCCTTCCTCAAGTCTATCTGCTGCTCCTCCTGCTAGTCCCTGCCCAGGATTACACGCAGCCTCTCCCTTACCCCGCTCCCCTCCGAGAAACTCCTTCTTGTCCCTGTGAACCTCTGATGGGGGCCAGGGGCAGTGGGGCGGGTAGACTTTGCAAGACACTGGCCTGGGAAACTGCCTGTTCCCAAGAAGTGTGTGTGGGGCGGGGCGGGGTCTGTCCCCAGACTCTTCAGAGGGCTCTGCGCCCCACTATGAGGTGTTTGTGGAGCTGAGGGGGCTGAGAAACCTGTCGGAGGAAAATCGAGACAAGGTATGAGACCAGGGATGGGGCTGGTCAGGCTGCATGTCCCTTTTGAGGTGCTGTGGCGAGGAGAGGGGAGAGGTGAGAGGGGAGAGACTGAGGAGGAGACCCTCCCTGGGGCTCTGGGAAAAGACAGATGAGTCCCTCATGCACGCACACATGAACGCATGCACGCACACCGGGCCTCACTCCAGCCCTTCTGCTTCCAGCTGGACCACTGCCTTCAGAATGTCTCTCCAAGCTACCGGTCACTGCGGATCCGGGGCAGCGTGGGTCCTGCCAGAGTCCACCTGGTGGGCCGGGGGGCCTTCAAAGCACTCCGGGAAGCCCTCGCTGCCGTCCCCTGCTCCCCCTTCCCTCCTGAGATGCCCCGGGTCCTTCGACATCGAGACCTGGCTCAAGTCCTGCAGCGGAGAGTGGTGTCCTGAGCCAGGCCTGCCCATCCTCCTGGCTCCCTTCCAAAGCCACCTCGCTCTTTCCGCTCTGTCCCCGGGGGGGGGGTCTCACCGGATGAGACCATAGAGGGGGCTCTCGGCCAGGCTCTCTGAGTCACCCGACAATGTCCTGCAGAGCTGCCGGCCCTGGGGGAGCTCAGCCCACCCCCCACCCTCATCAAGTCTGGGAGGTAGATTTCAGGGAGAGAGCAGACGCCAGCCGAGCCCTGGCCCCGAGAGCTCCCTGACACACTCTTGGCTAGTGCCCTGGGCAGACTGGGGAGCGCAGGGGACCAATGTCACCAGGAGTGGCCCCCGACAGGTCAGTGGGCAGCAGAAGCCGGTGACTTAAGAGCTGGTGTCTCCCAGTCGGTCAAGCAGCACGCCCTCCCATCACCCACTGCAGTAACCAACCCTGTCAGCACGCCCACTGCTTCTGGCCTCTTCACTGCCCACCCTCCTCTCACGGTGTGCCCTGGGCTCACCCCCCAATAAAGTGCTGGCACCTCATTCTGGACTCGGCTGGCTTCTCTGGAAAAGGCGTGCTGTCCCACTGCCTATGATGTTGCCCCAGTCAGCCTCTCCCCACTCCTCCCTGGGCCTTGGGGCCTTCCCCCCACTCTGTACTGGACTGCACTAGGTCCCGGAGGGACCCCCAGCCCCCTCCCACAGCCTCGGCCAACCCAGTCCACAGCCTCCTCCTGCCGGCCTGCAGGTAGAGAAGTGGCTCCCCTTCCTGGCCCAACACCTACAACTCACCCCATCGTGGGAAGGGGCCAGGCTTCAGATCACAAAATAGCTCCATCGAAACCCTCATCTGGGTGTCCCTCCAGATTCCTTAGCCCTCTGCCCTCAACAGTGGTCTGGGCGGCTTCAAGAAAAAAGGAGGAAAGTGAAACTGAAATGGACTCGGGAGTCTCGTGGCAAACAAGTTCACATCAAACAATAACACACACACACACACACACACACACAACACACACACACACACACACACACACACACCATCTAGGTGACCTGTCTGTTGCCCTGAGGGGACACTGCGCCTCAGCAAGGCAGGGGCTCCCCTGTTCCCCACCTCCCCCCATTGTCTCCCGAGCCTTGACTGGACCGGCAAATCACTGCTTGGGCCCATGTTCTCACAGCCTGCCCATGACCTCAGCCTGCTTAAGCCTTCCCCCCGCTGCATGTGTCCAGAGGATCAAGAATGAGCCAGCGGGGGCCCATGGGAGGCTCTGACTGGGCCCGCAGCTCCATGTCCAGTCCCCTAGGGCCGCCGTGCCTTCCAGACAGCTCAGCCAGGTGCTCCTGGGGATGCCTGCTCCACACACCCAGGCCGCTAGCCCCAGACTCGGGCAGGGTGATGTGCCACCCCATCCACGCCATCGGCCGCTGACCGGTCTGCCAGGCACCCTAGGCTCTCCGTCAGTCGAGTTCCTGTCGAGTCTGAGTTTGGAATCTCTGGTGAAACCCAGTGAGTATCCCAGCCACACACACCTGCCTCCAGGCGCGGACACAGGGCGACTGCACAGGGGAGTCAACCCTGGCCTCCTGCGAGGGCCATGGGTCTCCTGCCCACTTGACCTGATGGAAAACCACACTTCGTGCAAGGCTTTGAGGAGCCCCCTACCCCCAACTGAGGCCATAAGGGATGGCTCCCCTTGGCTCTACATCTCTGCCCACGTCCCCCCATGGGCTGTCACTCTCCCCAAGTCACTCTGGCCTTGAGAGCTAACCGCTTAAAAGCTGGAGTCAGGTCTTGTTCACACCATCGACTACAGTCCCTGGTGCTACCGTGCATGCAGGGCCTTGAATAAGAGGAGCCTCAAGATGGGTCCTGCCCTGGGGTGGACAGACAGCCCAGGGTGAAGGCCAGGAGCAGAGAGGGCACAGTTGGTTAGCCCAGGCTGGGGTTTCCAGAGCGTCTGTCACAGAGGCTGGAGAAAGGGCCAGATGGAAGGGAGAGAAGACAGCCTGGAGCAGGCCCCAGGGGCAGCGACAAAGAACAACAGAGCCACCTGCAGTCTAGCCACTGTCCTCCCTTCCTGCCCTCCCTCGTGAGGTCTGCGGGACTTCCGATGGCCTCTTCTGCCCCTCATTAGCAGCTGCATCCCCTACCCATTGTTCCAGGCCAGCGCCCAGTCAAGGCCACTTTTGTGCTCCGGGATTCCTATGTGCAAGATGGTCTCGTTAGTGCCTGGAGACGACCCATCTCCCGGGAGCAAGCCAACAGACATAGGGCCCAGGGACCCAACTCCGGCCATTCCTTGGGCCCAGCCTGGAGACGGTCGCCCGCTATGGGAGGCTAATCTTAGCCTGGCCTTTGTCTGGCCCCAGAGTGTACGCAAGCAGCCCTCTCTCCCCTGCCATCTCGGAGCACTATAAACCCCAGACCTCAGCCAACAGCCTCAAGATTCCTGGCTATCTGAACCACTGCAGACACCACCTGTTCCTGCCACCCAACTTGAGCTTCGGACACCATGAGCCCGTCCTCGGCAAAGGTAAAGAGACCCAGGGCCCCCAGGGTGACTCAGAGAGGGCTGGGAGACTGCCTTGAAATGCCTCTACTCCAGACCTTTCCCCTTGGGCTCTGAGGCAGGCACAGGGTGGCTTTTAGCCAGAACCGGTCTCGGCTAACATTGGGTCCAGCCCTGTTCTCCAAAGAACTCATGATTAATGCCAGCAGGACCCCTGTGCCTACCCATTCCACTCCACGCGCCGCCCCCGCCCCCCCCCAACAGTCTCCTGGAGTTGGAATCCTTTAATAGGAGGCATCGAGGGTGGGAAACGGATAAACACAGAGTCCTGACTCTGCCCGTCTGCCCTCAGGGAGCCAGCTTAGGAGACAAGCTTGGAGGCCTGCCAGCCTGGCCCGGCTGTCCACCTGGTTACTGCTCTGTGGGGAACTGGCGGCTCTGTCTAAACCCTGAGCAAAACAAAAAATGCCATCTGACTCATAATGACCCCCAGAGAGGGACATTTCGAGGCTTTACAATCTCTCTGGACGTCAACAGCCTGAACAGACCTTTCTTGCGCCCCACGCTCCTCCACCCCCAGCCGCCCCTCCACGGGCCTGGGGAGTTTGAACCTTCCACTCTGTGGTTAGCAGTGCAACACCTTGAGGGACCCCATCAAGCATTGATGTGGGGGATCAAAGGGGACATCTGTTTCCCTTGTGTTTTCAAGCACCCCCATCCCAGGGTGGAATGGCCCCGGGATACGAGTACAATGGACTAAAGGTCCCCCCCCCTTTCGAGAAGGGGGCTCAGGGAGTCATTCCGCCGCCCAGGAGGTCTCAAAGGGCTTCGCGGAAGAGAAGGAAGAGCCTCCTGCCGGGCCTGGGAGGAGCCCTTCTCCCAAGAGCCCCAAGCAGACGGTGGCGCCAGCGCGAGGGCGCGCGGGCCAGCCAGCAGGGGGCGCTGAGGCGCAGGGCCGGGCTCGGGCCCGCGCGGTGGCACGGCGGGCCGGGCCCCAGCTCCCCGTCTCCCGCCGCCCTAGATGTCGTGGGCCGCCGTGACGCTGCTGCTCCTGCTGCTGCTGCCGCCGGCGCTGCTCTCGCGCGGGGTGGCCGCGCAGCCCCTGCCCGACTGCTGCCGCCAGAAGACCTGCTCCTGCCGCCTCTACGAGCTGCTGCACGGCGCGGGCAACCACGCCGCCGGCATCCTGACGCTGGGGAAGCGGCGGCCGGGGCCCCCGGCGCTCCAGGGCCGGCTGCAGCGCCTCCTGCAGGCCAGCGGCAACCACGCCGCCGGCATCCTGACCATGGGCCGCCGCGCAGGCGCAGAGCCCGCGCCGCGGCCCTGCCCCGGCCGCCGCTGTCCGGCCGAAGCCGCCGCGCCCGGGGCTCCGGCCCGCCTGTAAGCGCTGGCCTCGGGCCCGTCTCGGCCCTGCCCCTCTCGCCGCCGTTTGCCAGGGTGCCAACCCCCCCCCTCCCCTCCCGGGAAAAGACAATAAAGACGCGTCTCTGCTCCTGCGGCTGATTCTTGCGTGTCGCGCCCGGCCTCCAGGGGGCGTGAGGGCGCCCGGAGCGGTGCGTGGCCGCCGGAGCCGACGTCCTCTGCACTTTGACACGGCAGCTCTGGGGGCAAGAAGGTGTGCCAGGCCCCGGGGTGGCACCGACAAGGTGCCCTTGGAGTGAAAGGTGCAGAACAGACCCGTCCCTCCAGGCCCTCCCCCACCCACCCCACCCCCCCAAAAAAGAAAATTCCCTGAACTTGACTGCCAGCAAGTCAAAGCTGACCCAAGGTGACCCCGGCTGTGGATTTCTGAGACTTAACTGTTGACCCGAGTGGAGAGTCCAGTCTTTCTCCCTCGCAGCTGCTGGTACCGCTGAACTGCCAATCACGCAGCCTAACTCACAACCACTGCTCCATCAGGGCTCAATCTAGGAGAAAACCCATGCCCCGCCCCACTCCACTTTTTCCTTTTGTCCCCGGGAAAGGGAGGGAAAGGAAGGCTGCACAGAGGGGCAGCTCCAGAATCCCCACAGGAAAGGGTGGGCGTCCAGCCTGCAGAAAGGACCGGGGATGTGGGTTCAAGCAGCTGCAGAGTGGGGTGTGGGAGGAGCCAAACGGCTGTGTTCCCTAGAGAAGTGGGAGCCGTGGGAAGTTCATACTCAGAGGCAGGGCACTCTGTCCCTGCGTCTCCAGCCAAAGACATCTAAAGTGGAGACCCGAAGGGCTCAAGATCATCCTCCGAGGGGACACCCAGGTCAGGTGGCATGAGGAGTGACAAAGACAACGTCTGACATCGACATTGGTGGGGAGCCACTGGGGTGTGAAAGGCTCGCCAGTAGCCCTGTCAGGTGCAACTATTGGTCTCTTCCCACGGGGATCAAAGAAGGTTGAAGGAAGCCAAAGACTCGGGGATCCGTCCAAAGGGTCTGCAGACCACACAAGGCCCTTCCCCCTCCACCCTGAGACCAGGAGTCACAATAGGAGGTCCTAGAGTGTGTGGAAGGAAAATGGGGGACACCTTCACAATCACTAAAAACAAAAAACAAACAGGTGGAACCTTTGAGCCTGTGGTCCTTAGACACCTGGACTGAACACATGTCTCCATGTCCAGCCTCTGCCAGTCAGGCCTAGATGGTGACAGTGCACCTGGTTACCGCTCTGTGGAGAATCGGTGGCTCTCTCTTTCTAAACCATGACCACTAGCCGGCCATAGGACAACCAGCCATGGGAGACCCAAGCAGCCATGGCAGCACGGTCCAGGATGAAGGCAGAGAGGGGTGGGAACGAAGGAGGGATGGAAAGGCGGTCAGGAGGAAATGGGAAGAGGGTTATTTCATTCCATGGTGGGGCTTGCAATGACTGTCGCCCATCAGATGTGTGTGAACTGTTGAGTGGAAACCGACTTGCTCTGTGAACTTTTACCCGAATGACAATCAAACATTTCAATAAATCAAGTAAATGGAGAGACACCGAAAGAAATGGCACCTGTCAGCAAACTAACACCTCAAATGTTTCTCAGCTCTTAGTGCGGGGAGGTTCGAAGCACTGATGGACATCCCCCTGGGCCCATCTTTCCATGCTCCTTTAGCTATTTTGTCCTGGGAAATAGTTCCCTTCTGCCACCTCAAGCCAGCCTAGCAGCTTTCTGCTGCCTCAAGCCAGGCAGGCAGCTGTGTGCCTAGGCTCACTCAGACCCTCCTTGTGGCTGCTTTGGTTCCCTCTTGGAGCAGAGAGGTCAGCGTCCCTCTTGAATTTGGGGATTTCCTAACTCTGACACTTCCCACCTCAAAACTACCTTTCTCAGTGCCAGGCTCTTCTACTTGAAAGAAAGCTGTAGTTATTCAAGACAGAAGAGAGGAGAGTGGAGAAACGTCCTCTCAAGGCACTTCCTTTGTAAGGAAGACATGCACTGTGCTACGACCATTTCACAATAACGGCATGAACCGAAAAACAAACTCACTGCCATGAAGTCCGTGCCGGTTCATAGGGACCCTATAGGACAGGACTGCCCACATGGCAGCGACGGGAATTGGGAGCACCGAGGAGTGGCTGGTGGCTTTGAATTCTGGGCTTGGTGGAAAGAAGTAGTTGCTCCATTTTATAGATAAGCAAAGAGAGGCTCAGCTAGGCTAAGCCACCCTATTTATGCGTGACCTAGCTGGGCCCCGACATCACCCACTCGACTCCAAGATTCTTTTTCCAGGGCTGTGCTCTGCAAAAACCCCCAAACTCACCTCCACCGTGGTTCTGAAACTGCCCTTCTACGGGAGGAGAAAGCCTCTGCTTTCTCCCGCAGAGCAGCTGGTGGTTTCCATCTCTGGACCTCATCGCTGTGCTACTAGGGCTGCTAAGTGAAGCGCAAAGGCAAGACTCAGTGGTTCATTCCAGGAGTTGGGGTTCCCAGCGTTTCAAACCCCCAACAGCAAAAGCAGCTTCTCGGAACCTCGCTAACTCAGACTGAAGTGCCGGGACATGCGGGGCGCCAAGCCCAGCAGGTGGCACTGCGCTCCAGGCGCCCGCACCCGCGCCCGCGTGGGCGGCGCCGGGGAAGCCCGTGGGGCGGAGCCAGCGGCAGGTGTGGGCGGAGCAAGAAGACAGGGAACCACCGCCGCCGCCCCCCCCCGCCACGCGGGGGCGTGGCCAACGGGGAAGGGGGCGTGCCTTCCCTACAAGCCCCACCTCACCTCTTGGGGGTCTGTCCCTCCCGGTGGGCGTGTCCCTCGTCCTCTTCCCTGGAGACACGCGTGGGCCTCTCCCCTGTCGGAGGGCGGCCGCCGAAAGAGGTTGTCGCTGGCAGCCCCTCCCCGTGCCGAGCCACGTGGCGGGCGCGGGCCAAGCCCGGGGGGAAAGAGCCCGGCCCGCGGGGAAGGCGGAGGGGGGGGGGCACCAAGGCGGCGCCGAGCGAGCGGAGCCCAGCGCCACGGGGCTCGGAGCGCAGAGGCGGCGGCGGCGGCGGCGGCCAGAGGGAGGGGAGGAGGCAGACGGGCGCATGGGGCGCCCCGGCCCCGCCGGCAGCGCGCCCCCTCCGGCCCGGCCGCGCTGAACGCCCTCCAGCGCCGCGCCTCGAACCCGCGCCCGGGGCCATGCCCGTCATGAAGGGGTTGTTGGCCCCGCAAAACACCTTCCTGGACACGATCGCCACCCGCTTCGACGGCACGCGTGAGTAGGGCTGGGGGGGGTCACGCCGGCGGTCAAGTCTGCGCTCGGGGGCCCGGGAACTTGCGGAGAGCTGGGGTGCGGGGTGAGAGCAGCGGAGGGACGGGGAGGCGCCGGGTGCGGGCGCTCCGGGCGCGGGGAGGCGGGAAGGGGCCCGGGAGCGCCGGGGTCCAAGGTTAGGGGGTGTGACTGTGGGGAAGAGCGGCTCTTTGTGCGGCGAGACGGAGGAGGGGCCTGGGGAGCCGCCCACTCCGGCAGAGCGCCTTCGGAAGCGTCTTTGGGGGCACCCCAGACCCGGGCGTGGGACAGTGACCCGGCGCCCCAGGCACTCCAGCCCCCCGCCCCCCAGAAAAAAAGAAAAGGAACGACCCGTCTTGGGCAAGAAAGACCCAGCTTGGATTCAGGTCACGCGAGTCCCCAATCGGAACCCGTGGGGGCGCCTGCGCCTGCGGAGGGTGAGGCGGGCTGGAGGGGCGGTCCGTGCGGTGGAGGGAATTCCCAGCTCGCCCACCCGCTCTTGGATTCCAGGTTCAGCACCTTGGACAGCCACGTCCCTCTTTCTCCCCCTCTTCCCGCGCCATTCCCGTTGCCTACCCTGGAGCGCGGAGATTGGGCCCCCCTGCCCCCCTAAGGAACCCTGGAGGAGCTCTGGAGGATGGGGGAGCGGTACCCGAGGGCGGAAACCGAGCCACCGGGGGCCCTACCCGCCTCCCCACCCTCCGAGCATACACACCTCCCTTGTTTCCATAGCGCCCGTCGCTGGGGCAACAGACCCTGGGATGGAAGGAGGCTGCGCCCCAGAGCCCAGCACCTCCTGGGCATCCCCAGTGTCCCCGTCAGCCCCTCCACTCCCAGACAGTCATCCTTCCCAGTCCCCCAGAGCTGGCTGTGTCTCAGGCCCCATCTCTGTCCCTAACCCACCTGCAGGAGCCTCACCGCCCCCTCCCACCCACTGGGGCCAGTTCCGGTTCTCTGCTGAAGGTTACCGAACCACACTGTGAACACCGGGAACGGGGCCCTGCCATTCGCTGGAAAAGTGCTCATGGACTGGGCCTTCCCTGAAAGACAGGGGGGTGGGGACCCTGCTCCCAGGAGTTCCCTCCTCTCACGTTTAGGAGTTTGGATCATCTCGGCCTTTCGGGTCCCGATCAATAAAACCTGTGTCTCATTTACACTCTACCGGGATGCCGACTGTGTGAAGAAGGGAGGCTCTAGGCACCTTCTCCGTCCGAGGCTCTCGGCTCTAGCTCTCGGTGCTGGGCAGTGTGCTAGAATTTGTTCTCCCTCCGTGACCAGGGGGATGAGAGGTCGCCCGCACGCGACCCTCACTGTCAACTACCCTCTGAGGAAGATTCTGCTCGTAGCTCCCGCGTTACAGATCGGGAAGCCGAGGCACCCGAGGGCACATCCACTTGCTTTACCCAAGGTCACGCAGGGCTGGCAGGGGCGGGCGGGCGGGCGCTGGAGCCGTGTTCTCGCTCAGAGCCGTGCTGCCGCCCACAGCAAGAGCTCACCAGCTTCAAGGCAGGCGAGGAAGCACACGACTTCTGAGGGTGCCTGCTCCAACCCCTCTGTCGTCCCCACCCGGGTTCCCGGTTGGTTTGCTCCCTCTCTTATTCTCATTTCAGAAGTGAGGTCCAGGACCCACCCGGCAGCCTGTGACCTCTGACCACAGCTGGGGAAGAGTGCTGCCCGCCCGAGAGCTGAGGTCCATGCTTGGCCTTGACCTGACCGTGACTCCTTCTGCCCATAGACAGCAATTTCTTGCTGGCCAACGCTCAGGGCCCCCGGGGCTTCCCCATCGTCTACTGCTCCGACGGCTTCTGTGAGCTCACCGGCTACGGCCGCACGGAGGTCATGCAGAAGACCTGCAGCTGCCGTTTCCTCTACGGCCCGGAGACCAGCGAGCCCGCCCTGCAGCGGCTGCACAAGGCCCTCGAGGGCCACCAGGAGCACCGGACGGAAATCTGCTTCTATCGCAAGGATGGTGAGGGGTCCAGCCTGCCCTCCAGCCTTGCCCAGACCCCAGAGGCCACTTGTCATGGTGGATGAAGACCGGGTGTTCCCCTCACACTGCCACAGGCTGGCCGTGTGACAGGATGTCCGGGGTCCTTCCTAGTTTCCCATCCCTGCTGCTGTCTCTAGAGTTCCTGCCAGCTCTGACTGAAGCTTTACTGGCAAATGTCTGGTAACCCGGGCTCAGCCACCCTTCCCTCCCTCTCTCCGTGCCTATAGGCTCGGCCTTCTGGTGCCTCCTGGACATGCTGCCCATCAAGAATGAGATGGGGGAGGTGGTGCTGTTCCTCTTCTCCTTCAAGGACATCACTCAGAGGGGGGGGCCAGGACTTGGCTCCTCGACGGGCCGTGGGGACAGTAATCATGGTAACGGGATGTCTGGGGGAGGGGCAGGCAAGAGTGGCTCAGAGGTCCTGGCCCACGGGCATGGACTGTGTCCCTCTCATCTCTGCACTCTTCTTTCCAACAGAAAACTCCCTTGGCAGGAGGGGACCCAACTTCAAATTTCGGTCGGCCAGGAGACAGAGCCGTACCGTCCTACACCGACTGACTGGCCATTTTGGGCGCCGGGGCCAGGGAGGCATGAAGACCAATAATGTGAGCCCCGCCCCATCCCAGCAAGTCCCACAGGCCTCCTTTCATCACGCCTCCCTTGGTTTCGTGGGTGACTGACATTCTTCTCTGATGACGTCCCAAGGGTGGGGCTAGCGAAGCAATGACCTCACCACCACCCTCCCACCCATCTCCTACCCCAGGGATGGGCTGACAACCTAAGGGGAGCGTATTACAAGCTGCTTGGTCCAATGGGAAAGACCCCCATGGAGGTGGGAAGTCTAGCACCGAGACCTGTGTATCTCTCTCCTCAGGGCCCAGCCAAAGCCAAGGCATTTCATTGCTAGCCCTTTGAGCAGTATGTTAGGGCTGACCGTGCCAGCCTCCTCTTATCCTTGGGACACAGCTGCCCTTTAGTGAGTCCTCAGGACCCAGGAGGAATTCAGGGAGGGGGGCATTAATGACCCCCCTTCCCCCAAGCTGGAGCACATGCCTGACCTGTCCTAAGGAGGAGGCAGGTCAGGTTTGTAAATAATCCCTCACCTAGACCATGACTGACTCAGAAGGAGATGGCGTGGCAAGCACAGGGATGCGTTGGGTGCCGGCCTCTGAACCCCTGTCCTTCGTCTTTTGTTTCCTCTTATGGTTGTCCTTGCTGTGCCCCCTGTTCCTCTTCCCCGTCCCCCGCCCCTCCCTCCCTCAGCCCTGGCCCCCCTCTGCTCCATGAGTCCCCAACCACCACCCCTCTCCCTTTAGAACGTGTTCGAACCAAAGCCATCCGTGCCAGAGTACAAGGTGGCCTCCGTGGGGGGATCCCGCTGCCTCCTCCTCCACTACAGCGTCCCCAAGGCCGTCTGGGATGGCCTCATCCTCCTCGCCACCTTCTACGTTGCCGTCACTGTCCCCTACAACGTCTGCTTCTCCGGCGATGACGACACGCCCATCACCTCCCGCCACACGCTCGTCAGCGACATTGCTGTGGAGATGCTCTTCATCCTGGGTCAGCCCGCCCGTCTTGGCGGGTGGGCCGGGGGACGCGGCCTGCAGGCTCATCCGGGCCTAGGTCTTGACGTCTAGTCCCAGTGGCCTTGGACCCCCACCCTGGCTCTCACTGCCTTCTGTCTTGGAGGCTCTCCTCTCTCTGGACCAGCCAGAGGCCAGCCCCTTGCTCCCCACCCCTGCCTCCTCCTCCACTCTGGGGTTTTAAGGCCTGTTGCTCGCTCACTTCACCCCTTGGTCCTTTGAGTATCGAGGCTTATCAGCCCTACTGACAGCCTCTTGCACCCCCAGATATCATCTTGAACTTCCGCACCACCTATGTGTCCCAGTCTGGCCAAGTCATCTCTGCTCCTCGCTCCATTGGCCTTCACTACCTGGCCACTTGGTTCTTCGTGGACCTTATCGCTGCACTGCCCTTTGACCTGCTTTACGTCTTCAACATCACCGTGGTGAGTGGCCCTGTCCCACCCCACCTCCTGGCCCCTCATGTGTATTGGAGTAGCACGGCCAAAAGGCTCGCGTTGGAGGGGTAGCTTGCCAGGCCTTTCTCCCGCCGTGACTCTGGGTGGACTCAAACATCTAGAGTTTCACCTAACGGTCAGGCGGCACTTCACCATGTGTACGACTCCCATCTCCCACGAACCTCTGGCCTTCCAGCTGCATGAATTCTGACTCAGGGACCCCAAGGGACAGAGTGGAATTGCCCCCCCAGGGTGTCCGAGGCTGCACATCTTTAGGGAAGCAGGCTGCCGCATCTTCTGCGCAGAGCGGCCACCTTTCCGCTTAACTGGGCTTCTCCATCTCCCGTCCCATCAGTCCGTCTGCAGATGCTTATCTGGCACCTGCCATGGACCAGGGCCACCCGCTGCTGGGCACTGCTGGGCAGGCTTGCCAGGGTCTGTGCGCACGCAGCTCACACTCTCCAGGGGAAACGGAGACAAAGGCAGGCTAACTAGAGCCACCAAGGCGGTGTTGGTCTGCTGCCAAATGAGTGGTGCTTTTCACATTCTTATTTAACAAACAACTGATGAGCACTTAGCTGTCTGCGAAGCTCTGTGTGGGGCACGGCCACTGCGCGGAGGGGAAAGAGAGGAGGACGGAGCCTCCCAGTGGTTCAGCCCGTGCAGGGACAAGGATAATAGGGACAGAAAAGTGGGAGGTGGGGCCAAGGGGCTGCTGGGCTGGGGCTGGACAGAGCTAGCTGGCCTTGGGGTTCTAGGCTGGCACACGGGTGGGAGCAAAAATGATGGGAAATCTATCCGGCATGCAGGCAGAAGGTAGGGCGGTCTGGGAAGGGTTCCAGAAAGAGGCGGGACAAGAGCTAGACCTTACACACCGAGGAGGGTTTGGCTGGCTAGAGAGGAGAGAGCGCATCCTGGGATTGCCTGATGAGGGAAGACCCGGAGAGGCTGGGAAGCAGAATGGACTTGAGCCTGCATCCTCCTGTCCTCCCGGGGGCTCTGCCGGGAAGGCCCGCAGGGGCTCCACTGTGCACTCAGGGCCAGGGCCAGGCTGCCCCTCCCTGTGTCCCCGGGCCCCCTCAGCCTCGATTGGGAGCTGGAGAGCCGCTTCCCTGTGCACCCCTCTCTGCCACCCAGCTATAGCGGGAAACCACCTACACGCAGCCGGATTTAACTAGCCGCCAACGGCTGTGGGCCTCTTCTCCTGGCTGTGTACACGTGTGTGCGAGCTCCCACACACGTGCATATAGGTGGGTCTGCCCTAAGGCTCCGGCCATTCCAAGCCCACCCAGTTCCAACCGTCTCCGGGAGCACCCCTGTCTGTGCCTGCCAGGCTGTCCCCAGGGACCTGGGGGAACGGCAGGGGGAACCCCCGCGCCTTCTCGCCTGCTTCCTGACTACGTCGCCAGGGTTCTGATGCTCCGAGTTAGTCTAATAGAACAGGCTCAGGAACTTGACGGCCCCCCAAGTTCCCGTATGCACAGCACCACCTGGCAGCCTCACAGTAACCCTTTGGCAGGAAATTCTCTGAACCTGGCCAACCCCTTGCTTTTCTTCTTCTTCTTTAGAGAGAGAGAGAGAGAGAGAGAGAGAGAGAGAGAGAGAGAGAGGTTAAGTGATTTGCTCAAGGTCCCACAACTAGCAAGTAGTACCCCAAACTTAGAACCAGATCTCTGCTGTCTTCTCCTGGTATTCTTTTCCATATACCACCTTTCTTGCCAGGAATCCAGGGGTGCTGGGGGTGGGGGTTGGTCTGGCCTAAGAGGAGATGAGGGCCCGTGCTGTGAGCAGAGGAAGAAAGAACGGAGCTGGGAGCCGAGCAAGCACTGGATTGAGGGAGCAGGCTGAGACCACCAGACTGAGGAGAGTGAGGGGAGGACCCCCAGGGGCTGGGGGCCAGGGCCCAGGGCAGGGGCCCGGAAGAAGGCCTGCAGATCTCTTGTTTTGAGCCAGGAGCCCTGGGAGCTGAGGGCAGGCACCCCGCCCCGGGGAGGCTCCCCGGTGGACCACCTCCTTTCTAGCTTTCACCGCAAAGTGGAGAAAATTACTCCAGCGGGGTTGGGTGCAGTGTAGGACTGAGCCATCTGGGACACTCCTGGAGGTTCCTGGGGGTGGGGGGAGGGTGGGTGTCAGTGCAAAGCCTTCACACTAAGCTCCACATGCACTGTACCCCCCTAGCCTCCAGCACAGACACTTCTGTGAGAAGATATGCACCCCCCGTTCCTCACCCCCAAGATGGAGGTGCTTATTGAGCGATGCATATCACCGTACGAACAGTCTTAGGCAGGAGACAGCCAGTTAGTATTTACAAGATCTTTGTTAGGAGCTGTGAGAACCCTGGTGGTGTAGTCATTACAAGTTAGGCTGCAAATGGCGAGGTCCGCAGTTCGAAACCACCAACCGGCCCCATGGAAGAAAGACCAGGCTTTCTTCTCCTGCCAAGAATTTCTGTCTCAGAAACTCACAGGGGCAGTCACTGTGGGTCAGACTGATGCGATGGCAGGGAGTCGGGTTGGATTTGGTTTTGCTAGAGGCCGTGAGCTTCATCCACACCACCATCACCCCCACCCAGCTGCTGCCCCTGGCTCTACAAGGACAGAGAACCCCCCTCCCCCCACCTTCCATCCCAGGCCTCCCTCAGCCCTTGCTCTCCGCTGTAAGTAGTGGGTCTGGCTCTCACCAGACACTGGTCCACAGGGGGAACCGCCCCCCCTCCTCCCTGCGCAGGCTTGTTCCAATTCCTCCGTGCCTCAGAGAGGGGCCTGGGCACCGCCACCATCTTCACCACCAGCTCTTGTCCACAGTTGTTTGTGTCCAAGGGATGGGTGCTTCCAGCAGGGCTCTCTTCAGAGATCGGTCTCTGTCCTCCTGCCTCTGGCCTGACTTGGGGCCATGGGCACACCAGTACAGAACAGACTAGGTTGTGGGTCAAGCCGAGCGCCCCTGGCCCATCATTTCCATGGTGTGTGACCTTGAACACGTCATGAACCTTTCTGAGGCTTAGTCCGTTCGTTCGCAGATTGGGAACAGAGAAGCTCCCCGGATGAAAGACCTCCCACATGTCTCTACCCAAGCAAACAAGTCCCTGGCCAGCGAGTAAATTCACATACACACACAGAGGTCTGATAGGACAAAGTCCAACTC
The DNA here is from genome assembly GCA_004026705.1 of Nesogale talazaci. Taxonomy (NCBI): domain Eukaryota; kingdom Metazoa; phylum Chordata; class Mammalia; order Afrosoricida; family Tenrecidae; genus Nesogale; species Nesogale talazaci. The sequence goes on along the minus strand of PVJH01023082.1, from coordinate 14,711 downwards.
CCCCCCTGAGGGTTTCCGAGGAGGTGTAATCTGTACAGAAGCAGACTGCCTCACTTTTCTTACTGGGAGCAGCAGATGGGTTCAAACTGCCGGCCGTGTGGTTAGCAGCTAAGTGCTTAATCACTGGGTCACCAGGGTGCCCTGCACATACACGTAAGAGGCCCTCAGTAAGTGTTCACCGTGCATACTTTTTTTTTTTGGCATCGCTGCCCTCTGGTGGTGGGAGTAGGAGGCCCAGCCTTTGCTCCTGTGGAGCTGGAATTGAACCTCCATCCTAGTGGGCCGCAGTCCCGTGCACAACCACTACGCCACGGGGTGGGGGGGGGGGGCAGCCCCTCACTGTGCATACTTTAGTATATGTGCTGCCGAAGCGAGCACTCTGTGCGTACTTTTTCATTCGTATTTAAATCATTTTATCGGGGGCTCATACAACTCTTATCACCATCCATGTGTCAAGCACCTCTGCACACCCGTCGCACTCGTCATTCTCAACACATTTGCTTTCTCCTTGAGCCCTTGGCGTGAGCTCACCATGCACCCTTGTACCCTCACCCGCTCCACCTGTCTGTTTTCCCTAGTCACCTTCTTAGCACTACAGACAAACTCACAGCCACGGAGTTGTTGCCGACCTGCCCAGACAGGTTGGAACTGCCCTTGTGAGTTTCTGAGACTCTAACTCTTTAGGGGAGTGGGGAATTCCATCTCTCTGCTACAGAGCAGCTGGTGGTTTTGAACCGACGACCTTGTGGTTGGCAGCCCATTGTGTACCCACTACGCTGCCAGGGCTCTTCCTTCTCAGGAGAGCAGGGCCTTGTTCCTGCTGCAGCCTCCCCTGGATGCAGAGCCTCTTGTGGGAGGCATGGGGGGTGGGAGGGCGGCAATGCAGACGGAGGGAGAGCGTGCCCTCAGACCGCCCCCTCCCTGCTTCCCTGCAGACCTCGCTGGTGCACCTGCTGAAGACCGTGAGGCTGTTGCGGCTGCTGCGGCTGCTGCAGAAGCTGGAGCGCTACTCCCAGTGCAGCGCGGTCGTGCTCACGCTGCTCATGTCCGTGTTCGCGCTCCTTGCCCACTGGATGGCCTGTGTCTGGTACGTGATCGGGCGCCGAGAGATGGAGGCCAACGACCCGCTGCTCTGGGACATCGGTGAGATACCAGCCCCGGGCCTCTGCCCTGGTCACTGGGTGCCCAAGCTGAGGCCCCCACTCCCGTCTGTACCCACCCACCCCTCCCCCCAGCCAGCCAGCAGACCTGCACTGAGCTCGGTGGGGACGGGCCCTGGAAGGGCTGGTCTGAAGCCAAGGCCTCCACCTTCCAAGACACGCCCCCACCCAGCCCAGCGGGGCACCAGGGATGGTCATCAGAACACAGCACTGACGGGGGGTGAGGGGGGTGAGGGGGTGGCCCTTGGGGAGCAGCACAAGCAGAAGCCCCAAACGAGGGGTGGCCGGTCCTTCTCCCTTATTGATCGATCCCTTTTGCCTCTACCCATGTCACCTCCTTCCACTGGCCAGGCCCTCGATGGCCCCCTGGAAGGCCCATCGGATCCTGAGTTCTGCCTGTGACACGTCCCTTTCCGCTTCCCCTCCGTCTAGTCCATCACATGCACCCCTCTCTTCCCCATCCCTTCAGCCCCCACTGCGCCCCACCCCAGCCCTCACACTGAAGCTTCTGCAGTAGCCTCCCCCCTCTCCCTTCTCATCACCCACCTCCACACCCATGTCAAATGGGTCTTCTGAGAATCAGTGCTGGCCTGCTCAGACCCTGTACTCCACCCCAACCCAGTGCTGCACCCCTGAGCCCCGCCTGGTGCCCTTTCTCCCATGCCCCCCAGGGTTACAGGCCCTGAGCCTCCCTGCTGGGTCCAAGACCTCCTGTTTTCTACTGCTGACCTTTGAACCAGGACTTTTCGTCCTGGCCCCTTCCTCCCCACCATCCTTTGTCTCTGCTCCTTATAGTCTCCCCCCAGAGTCCCATCCCAAGGAGACCTACTTGAGCTCTGGTGGCACAGTGGTTAAGCACTCGGCTGCTCCCAGGAAGGCTGGTAGTCCGAGCCCACTGGGCCCTTCTGTGGGCACTGGGTCTGGCCCTCTGCGTCTGTGAAAGTTCTGGAGATCTACTCTGCCCCCTGCGTCGCTGTGAGTCACGAGACAAGGGGTGCTAATGACTCTCCTAGAACCTCAGGACTGCCCCCAGCTGCGGCTGGGTCCCCCAAACCAAACGCACTGCCACTGTGTCGGTGGTGACTCACAGTGACCCTGTAGGACAGGGTAAAGCAGCCTCTGTGAGCCTCTGAGACTGTCGGTCTTTATGGGAAGAGAAGGCCCTGTGTGTCTCCTGAGGTGAGGCGGGTGGTTTTGAACCTGTGACCTTGTGCTTAGCAGCCCAGCTTGTAACCCAGGCCCCCTCCAGGGCTCATCTGGCTGGGTTTGGGCTTCCTGACTTATCATGGTTCCCCAGACACTTGATAACCCAGTGGAGTCGACCTCGTGGTGTCACAGCAGACTCAGACTCCCCAGGGGCGCCAGAAGGGTTCCCAGAGGCTGATTTGAAAGATTGCCAGGCCTTTCTTCCAAGTCACCTTTCGGTGGACTCAAACCTCAGTCTTTCTGTTGGCAGCTGAGTTCACCACCCAGGGCTCCAGGGCACCTTCCAAAAGGCCATCTCCCATGCCTAATGATCATTTCCCCTCTGTCCCCTCAATACTGGGAGCTCCAAGCGCCAGGCGCACCTCTGGCTGTGTCAGGAAAACAGTCTCACCTCCAAGAACGCACTGACCAATCAGTCCTCCCGGATAGCAGCCCAGCCCCAGGCCACCCTGCCAGTCTCCGGAAATACCTGCCCAAGGTCAAGGACTGGCCCTTCAGGGAAACCTGGTTCTCCTTCCACCCCCTCCCCCAGGTTGGCTGCACGAGCTGGGCAAGCGGCTGGAGGTGCCCTACGTCAACGGCTCAGCCGGCGGCCCTTCGCGGCGCAGCGCCTACATCGCGGCACTCTACTTCACGCTGAGCAGCCTCACCAGCGTGGGCTTCGGCAACGTCTGCGCCAACACGGACGCCGAGAAGATCTTCTCCATCTGCACCATGCTCATCGGCGGTGAGGCTGGGCCGCTGCGTCCCCTGCGCGCCAGGCCCCGGGGCCCCAGGGAGGGCGCAGGGGCCACCGGGGCCAGAGCGCACGTCCGATCCACACCCCACGCCGGGAGGGCCGCTATCGCTCCCCACCAAAGCGGGGTGGCGACCAAAGGCGCTCATCGGGGCTGGTGCTTCTGTGGGCCGCACCCCAGCCCCAGCCGGGCGGGCTGGGGAGCAGGGGTGGCGGCCAGGGCACCGCAGCCCACCCCGAGCCGCGTCTGTCCACCCCGCAGCGCTGATGCACGCCGTGGTGTTCGGCAACGTGACGGCCATCATCCAGCGCATGTACTCGCGGCGCTCGCTGTACCACAGCCGCATGAAGGATCTCAAGGACTTCATCCGCGTGCACCGCCTGCCCAGGCCGCTCAAGCAGCGCATGCTCGAGTACTTCCAGACCACGTGGGCCGTCAACAGTGGCATCGATGCCAACGAGGTAGGGGCCAGGCCCCGCCGCCGCCGCCGGCTCTGGCCATGCTGACCCCAGCCCCCCAGGCTCTCCGCATTCGGGGGCACCTGCTTGGCACCAGCCTCGTGCACCGCGCGCTGGGATCTGGATGATTAATTACACTCAGCCTTTGCCCTCGGGGAGCTTCGGGTCTGGCGACAGAGGGAGGCAGACAAGTAAACATCGTTAAGGAGGGAGAAGGGCCTTCATGGACGGATGTCAGTGCCGTGGGAGCCCAGGGAAGCCAGAGGAAGGGGCCTTGTGAATCAGGCCGCCGAAGGGAGGTCGTTCCAGGCAGAAGGAACAGGGACCCAGGTCCAGAAGTGTTGACGTGGGAGAGTCGCAGAGTGAACTTTCCCGAACAGGCATGGGAGGGTACAAGCAGTATCAGGGGGGTGATCAGTCCTCTGATCAGGCAGCTGTGCAGCGATAATTATTATTTATTATAATAACGATATAGAGGTCATGACAGAGAAAGAAAATAACAATAAGAGTCAGACATACATCACATCAGGGTGACATGCTCACCTCCACCCCATATGGTGGTCCGAGTGGAGATGACAGGGAGGGAGTTACATAATGAAGGCGAGAAGTCGCTCCGGCGCTCAGGGTCAGCAGCGAGGGTCAGCAGCGAAGGTCGCGGACATTAATTTTCCCTGTTTAAGTGGCCTAACAGGGCACATCATTTCTCTAGTCACCGGGCAGGACACGCTGCGAGCGGGGGCAGTCTTAACGGCTATAAGATGATCATGGTTTAGGGATGTCTCATGGCTGAGAGGGATGTGATGAGGGACTTCAGACTCCCAGGGGTAGGTGAACAGGTCTACATAGTTAGGGGTCATTGACAATGACTCTTAAATCCCACCCATAGGCCTCGAGGGAAGCAGATCACTATCCTAACTTGAATCATGCAAAGTCCTCATAAAATTGGGAGTTTCAGTGAGAACGGCTAGCACAGTAAATGTTGGTAAATTGCTTGCTTAGTATTTTAGAGTATAATAATTGTGGGAAAGTTCTGTCTTCATCCCACAAGGCAGGACCTCCCCCCCCTGCCCCCCCGGGGGTGACTCTGAACTTAAACTGTGCCCTGCAGGGACTGGGGCCAGAGGGTGGCATGGGCTGGGAGGGCAGAGGAGCTGGGAGCCTGGGCTAGTGAGGTGTTTCCAGGGGTTCTCGCCGCGAGAGGGGGCGGTTGGCTAATTGCAGGAGGGAAGGGGGTGGAGAATGACTCCCCAGTTTGGGAGTTGAGCACAGGCGTGGCACGGAGGACGGTCTGGCTTAGAGGGACGTTCAAGAGTGACACCGCTGCCGTGTGGACGGCCAGCCTGCGTTGTGTGAGAAGAGGAGGCTTTTCTACTTCCCTCAAGAGCTGTCACCTCGGAAACCCGCAGGGGCCCTCCTGCCCTGTCCTGTAGGCGCACAAGTAGCCAGCACCCACTCCGGCAGGGAGCTGTGGTTTTAGGGTGGGGCCACGGTGAGGGTGAGTGGCCCCCTCTGGGAGATCCAAGTAGGAGTGCCCAGGACACACAGGTTCAGCCCCGGGGGTTGGGGGTGGCATGCACAGGTGACAGAGAAATCACAGGCCAGGTTGTCAGGGTGCAGGGAGAGTGGGGTAAGCGAGAGGAGTGTAGGCTGCCCCGCCAAAGAGGAGGCAGGCTTGCAGAGTGGGAGAAGTCAGAGAAGGAGCGAGTCAGGTCACAGGAGCCCAGAGGACTGTTCCCTGAGGCGGGTTAAAAAGCCAAAGCACAGGGCTGAACCCCGGTGGCGTGTAAGTGGTTGAGTGCGGAACTGCAGCCTGTGAGCTTGGCGGTTCAAATCCAGCGGCGGCTGGGTAGCGCCCACGACCACCAGAGGCAGTGATGCCCACTAAAAAATTTT
>PVJH01023081.1:0-35490 GCA_004026705.1 Nesogale talazaci | reverse complement strand
TTTTTTTTTTCCTGTTGTATTTATTTCTGCTCTAATTATTCTGACATTTCATCTGGTGAGGGTCAGCCTATGCAGCTGCTTTCCCCCCTAATTCCCAGAGAGAGTGGATGAAGGTGCTGATTTCGAGTCTTCTTTTGTGATGTGTACGTTCATGGTTGTAGCTTGTCCTCGTGAATACTGCTTTTGCAGGGTCCACATTGCTGATGCTGTATTTTTCTGATTTGGTACAAGGAGTTTTTGCATTTCCTTTTCCATTTCTTCCATTATCCAGTAGTTTTAAAGTGTGGTGTTGCCTATTTTCTATATATCTGGTTTTTCCCTCTGATCATCTATTGTTGATTGCAAACAGAAAACACATCTCACAGTGTTTAGATGTCTTAAAACAGGGATACTTGCTTTGGAGCCTAATGTGGTCTACTCTGGAGACTGGTCCGTGTGCACTGGGGACGTGTGTACTGTACAGTTGTTGGGTGGAATGTTCAATGTGTGTCTACCAGGTGAAGTTGGCTATTGTGCTGACCTGTGTTTTCATTGATTTTCTTTCCCATCGTTCACTCCTCCTTCTTCATTGAGAGTGGTATACTAAAGTGACATATTATTGTAGAATTGTCTTTTTATCTTTTCATTTCTTTTATAGCTGAATGTATTTTGAGTCTTTCATTGGGTATATAGATAAATAGCATGGCTCTCTTATTCAAGCTACTGTTTAACGATTATCAAATGACCTTGTTTAGGAAGTCCGGGTGGCCTAGTGGTTATGTGTTGGGCTGCTAACCCCAAGGTCAGCAGTTCAAACCCATCAGCCACACTCCGTGGGAGACTTGTCTCTCTATTCCTGCAAAGAGTTAAAAGGCTCGGAAACCCACAGGAACTGTTCCACTCTGTCCTAGATGGCCACGATCAGTCAGATATGGCTCAATGCAGTGAGGGTCTTTTGTTTCCTATTCCGCGAATGTCCTATTTTTGTCTTACACTGGAGTTAGTAAGCCAAAAGGCAAGAACATGCTCCGCATATCTCAAGCTAAAGGACTGAAAAGGAATCAATATCAGGCCTCAAGCTGCAGTATTGGAAGAGTCTATGAGCACAATAGTGAATGATGCACGAAGCATGAAAAGAAGATGGGAAGAATAGACAGCCACTGTACTGAAAAGAACTTGCCAACATTCCACCATTTCAGGAGGTAGCAGTGGATGAACAAGAACCACTGGTACTGAAAGAAGACGTTCAAGCTGCACTGAAGGCATTAGTCAAGGCTCCAGGAAGTGGTGGAATGCCAATCGAAATGTTTCAAGGAGCTGATGAAGCACTGGCAGCATTTGCTTGGCTATGCCAGGGAATATGGAAGACAACTATTTGGCCAACTGACTGGACGTGTTAGTCCAGGTAGACCAGAGGAACAAATTCATTGACACTCGTGTATAAAATGAGCTTTAAATATTGAGAAAACATCCCAGTCCAGCGCAAGTTCATAAGTTCGATATTAGCCCATATGTTAATACCAAGCTATAAATTCCTCTTCAGACTCATGAAACATGCAATGACACTGAATGCAGGAAGATCACAGGCCAGTGGGTGGAAAGTCTTATGGATCCAGTGACAGTGGAGGCATCTCAGAGCTGGCAGGGGTCTCCACGTGCCTCCTCCTAACATAGCTCCATGTGTCTTGTCAGCAACCATGTCTAGGAGGGAGTGAGCGTGTATCCTGGCTCCAGTGAACTACTTATCTCCTTAGCACCTCCAAAATGTGGTCATCAAGCTGTGATCTGATCGACAGGCTGAACTCCACCCCTTCACTCAACAACCAATTATGTAACGACCACACTGGGAGAGATTCATATTTGTACCCATTCCAAAGGCGACCCAACAGAACACTTCAATGATAAAACAATATCATATGCAAGTAAAATTTTCCTGAAGACCATCCACCAAGAGTTGCAGCAGTGCATTGACAGGGAGCTACCAGAGTTTCAGGCCGGATTCAGAAGAGGATGTGGAACGAGGGATATAATTTCTGATGTCAGATGGATCTTGGTTGAAAGCAGAGAATACCAGAAAGGTGTTTCCTAGTGTTCTATTGACTGTGCAAAGGCCTTTGACTCTGTGGATCGTAGCAAACTGTGGACAACCTTGAGAAGAATTGGGATTCCACAAGACTTATTGTGCTCGTGTAGAATATGGACATGGGTCAAGAGGCAGCTATGCAAATAGAAAAAAGGGATACTTTGTAGTTTTAAATATGGAAAGATGTGGGTCAGGCTTGCATCATCTCACTGTACACATTCAATCAGGTTGTTGAACAAGTATTCAGAGGCTGGATTATATGGAAGAAGAACGTGGCATCAGGATCAGAGGAAGACTGAATAACAACTTGTGCTTTGCAGATAACCTTGCTTACTGAAAGTGAAGAAGGCTTTTAAAGCACTTGCTGATGAAGATCAAGAATTGCAGCCTTCAGGATGGATTACAACTCAGCATAAAGAAATCCAAATCCTCACAACTGCACTAGCAGGTTATATGATAAATAGAGAAAAGACTAAGTTCGTCAAGGATTTTGTCTTAGTTGGATCCATAATCAATGCTCATGGAAGTATCAGTTGAGATCAAAGGACACACTGTGTTTGGGTAAGTCTGCTGTACAAGACCTCATTAGAATGTTTAAAAGCAAAGATGTTACTTTGAGGGGTAAGGTGAGCCCGACTCAAGTCATGATATTTTTGGCTGCCTTTTTATGCATGTGAAAATTACACAATGCCAGTGAATGCTGCTATTGCTGGTTTTTGTTCTGTTTTGTTTTAATATGGGCCTTGAAATACATTATGTATGATGCATATGTCCTTCTGGACTCTTAGGGGAGGCGTGTGAGATTTTGTGGGACATATATGTCCCTCTGGTCCCCAAGCCACGCACTAGAGCTCTTTACAGGAACGTGAAAATGTGGTAATCACATGAGCCTGTAATCACTGTGAGAAACACAATTTCCAATTGCACCTCCAGGATACACCACCTCAGACCATACTCTGCAAAAGTAGCTGTTTGGGCCACACAGCCATTTCTTCTATTGTAGCCAGTGAGGCCGATCTCTGCCTGCCAGCAGTGGCTATCAGTAAACTCACTGCCCTTGAGTTGCTCCTGACACAGGGAGACTGTCTAGGGCAGGGTAGAACTGCTTCTGTGGGTGTCTCAGGCTGTAACTCTTTGTGGGAGTTGAAAGTCCATTCAGTCTCCCTTTGAGTGGCTGGTGGATTTGAACTGTTGACGTTGTGGTTAGCAGCTCAACTGGAAACCACCACTCCTCTAGGGATCCTCATCAGTGGGAAAGCCACCCCCAAGAAACCCCAGAAGAGGCAAATGGAGGCAGGCGCTAAACACCTCATGGGTCATGAAAGAGTTAAAGCTAAACTATTGCTTGACTTAAAAGGACCTCGAGGAATTTTTTTTTTTTTAAGGCATCACTGCCCTCAGGTGGTGGGAGTAGGAGGCCCAGCCTTTGCTCCTGGGAGCTGGAATTGAACCTCCAACCCAGTGGGCCGCAGTCCCGCGCACAACCACTACGCCACCGGGGCTCAGCCGAGGAATTTTTTTTTGACTTGTGGTTTCAAGAATTCAGCCACTCTCTTTAACTCCTGAAAGTCTAGATTCCAGTGAACATTTGAAATTCTTTCCCGCATGTCTTCCCTTTTGATCAAGATTCTCCTGGGGACTATTTGATCAGAACATTTAGTACCGATGGATGGCCACCATCCCGTTCTCCTGATCTCAAGGCAAAGGGGATAGTTGTTCAGGGAGGTAATTGGTCACGGACCCCATATCCACCTGTGACCCTTGGCTCTCCGGTTAGTGCATGGCTGCTTGAGTTTGGGAGCGTGCTTTTTAGCGAAGCTCATTCAATCTGTCACAGTGGCCACCCTGCCCCAAAGTCACAGACTGGGTAGGTATTCCTTACAGAAAGATATCATGGTAGTTCCTTTCCGCGCCTTTCATTAAATGGGTCCCTCCCTTCCCAGGCTCCCAGGCTCCTCCACAGCACAGGGCAGCTCCCTCCTGATCAAGGTCCATTAGCTGCCCCGCTCCCCCGTCCTTGAAACCAGCACCTGCTGCTTCACCAGCACCAACTTTCTCTTGCTTTCTTCTTTGCGCGCCCCCCCACCCCCCTCTTGAGTGGGCACTTCGCATGGCTTTGCCGACAGCTGCCCCCGGGAGTTATGTTCCTGTTAAGTGAAATGGCAACACCAGGTTTCAGCAAAGGCAGAAGGAAGCTTCAGGAGATGCGATCTGAACAGGGAAAGGGGAGTGGGGGGTAGGTTTGAAATCGCGAGGCTAAATATACTCAGCCACCTCACTGTGTTTGCAAGAGCAGCCTGAAACGGAGCACAAGGAAACGCCCGTCCGCATGTGCACTTTCCCTCTGACCTTCTCTGTCGAAGCACACCGCCTGCTTGCCTTCAATCACATTCTGGGTGAACTTCAATTTCTCGGCAGAGCAGAGTTCACTGACCGGCATGCCGCAGACACATGTCGGTGGCCTCCGCCCCGCTGACTTACACAGTGTCTTTCACAAACGTGAATTGCTGGTTGACATTTAAGAATGAGGAGATTCCATATGAAAATCCGGATCAAGAAAAAGCGGCAGATTTTGGGCCCACGTTCTCACCTGACAGCCGTGAGCCGGAGCTGAGGGAGAGAAGCCCCCATAGCTGGCCTGTGCGCCCCAGTTTGCCCCAGGCCCCACCTGCTCGGTCGCGGGCACTGCTGTGGGTGAGGTAGATGGAAAGGATAGGATAGGCTAAGTGGAATAGGTGAGGCTAGATGCTGCCAATTCAGCTCTGACTTAGGGCAACTCAAGTGCACATCACAACAGAACACTGCCTGCTTCGGTGCCAGTCCAGAGCCGTGGTGGTGTAGTGGTTCCACGTTGAGCTGTCAACCCCACGTTCCACAGTTCGAAACCACATCCTGCCATGTGGGGGAAAGATAAGACTTTCTACGCCTGAAGAGAGTGACGTTCTCAGAAAGCCCTAAGAGCACCTCCACCCTGTCCTGTAGGGTCACTGTGAGTCAGACTGGACTCGGTGGCTGTGAGGGATGCCTGTGCCATCCCGTGACCCCTGGCCTGTGTGAGTCCACACTGGTAGCTGTTGTCCAGGCCCATCTCCTGGGGTCCCTCTCCTCCCTCGCTGGCTCTCTGCTTCCCCAAACAGAATGTGCCCCTCTAGTGTTGCTTCCTCTTGATGACGGATCCCAGGCGAGTCGGACGGTCCTCTGTTGTGATCCATACGGGCTTCAGAAGGTAGGTAGATCCACAGGCTTCTCTTTCTAGTCTGTCTTAGTCTAAAAGCTTAGCTAAAACTTCTGCAAGGACCTGGAAGTCAGCGTGAGTGAAAATGACCTGTCTGGAAGGGAGAAAGGCCAAGAGAAAATAAGAGAAATAAAGCAAAGGAAGAGAAACATGAGAGAAGGAACTGCGATTTTCTCTGGGGGAAGGCACGGCGTGTCTTGGATCAGGTAGGAGTGAGAGAGTGAACCCTCAGGTGAGGAGGCGCATCCCAGGATCGGAGGGAGAGGACGGTGGGGACCTTCAAGCAAGAGCAGATTGAACAAGGGCATGAAGAGGACGATGCCGAGGACTGAAGGGCTATGTTTTATTTTTGCAATATTTAATCATTGCTACACTTGGCTTGCTGGCCCACTTCAATTACCGTATATACCCGAGCATGAGCCGACCCGAATATTAGCCGAGGCACCCAACTTTACCACGGAAACTGCAGAAAAATGTGCCGACACACTGGTCTTATACACGTACGGATGGCATTGTTGTTCTCAAGATCGCCACAATCCTCGCCGAGTTTCACACTGAGCCACAAGCGAGTGGCTCACTTTGGTCTTTTGGCTTTGGCTCCTTCCAGAAGCCCATGCATTTCTTCTTCACTGTGGCAAACCTTTTCCCTGGCAGGTTCAGTGCACTTCTGCGTATCACGCGGCAGTTGTAATGTTTCACATGGGTGAGCTACAACATTCGCATCAACTTTTTTTTTTTTTTTTTTTTGGTTTTGGGGGCATCACTCCCCTCTGGTGGTGGGAGTAGGAGGCCCAGCCTTGCTGCTGGATTTGAACCTCCAACCCAGTGGGCCGCAGTCCCATGCACAACCACTATGCCACCGGGGCTCAGCTCAACTTGTTTTTTAAAGGCAACATCCATACGACAAAGATTTCCCAAGTGCATTCTTCTGTATTTCAATGTTTGAGGCCAAAGAAGGTTTTGAAGTCGTCAAGATGTGGAATTCCATCTCGAGTCAGTTGAAAAGCCAGCCCAGGGTTTTGACCAGCTTAGCAACTCCAGTGATAAGGGGGTAGCTCTTTCTAGAGAATTCTAAATTCAGTCCACATCCCAGGACTTATCTGACTGTCCATGGGTTATGAGTTGTGTGGTGTGATAGGTATTATGGGCACCATTTAAGTTATCAGGAATGAAGCAAAGGATCCATGTTTGCTATTAGTAAGATAGTTGTTTTGCTGATAATGTGTGATCGATAACCCCATTGCCCCAGTTAAAATTACAGTGTGCCCGTAGTGTGTAGCCATCTAGACTTCAAAATGCTGTCCACGTGAAGACAGTTGCGTTGGTCCTGGCTCATTCTCGATCAGCGCAATTTCCTTGTTTCTCGAGTTTAGAGCCGAGTGCGTCAGAGAACGATGGTTTGCTGGGAGACTTGTCCATTCTGACGTTTCTGGGATGTCTTTGAGTTTTTCTTTCCGTTGGGCGAGTCCTGGAGTGAGGGGGCTCTTGTCTCAGGGTCACAGTGCGGTGTTCTAAAGCTCGTTCTCACTGGCTTACCCAGACAGAGAAGGACTGTTCCAGCCGCATGCCACCAACCAGTCAGCCTTGTGCAACCTCTGCCGCGGCCCTTCATCCTTCTCGCCTGTTCAGTGTGGTTGTGACCTCCCTGGCCAAGCATTTCTTAGTGGAACAGCCCCCCTCCCTCCCACCCCACCCAGCCCCAGCAAGGCTCTGCAGCAAGCTCCTGATTCATCTCTCCTTCACGTCAATGTCAAAGAGTTAAAAGAGAAGGTCAAGAGAAGGAGAAGGGACAAAAACAGCAAAGACACCAGTGGACATGAAGAAGGCCCGAGAAAAGGCTTCCGGAGAGTGAGTTCTCTGTGATTGTCCCCAGGATGCCCACTCTTCCACCAGCACTGCGCCCCGTGAGTGTCACTGCTCCCTGCTGAACGTACGTGCAAAGCCCCAGGGCCTCGCAAGGAACCGAGGCCAAGAAAGGATCCCGTTCACGCTTCAGGATGGAGTGGTAAGGTGGATGGTCGGTCAGCAGCTAAGCCATGAAGGGCCGGCATCTTCTCCGCCGTGGCCTAGGAACTGAGCCGCAGGATGAGCCCCACCTGAGCATTAGGTGCCTCTGGTAAAATGGTCTAGAGCAGGGATCCTCAAACCTTTTAAACAGGGGGCCAGGTCACTGCCCCTCAGGCCGTTGGAGGGCTGGAGTCTAGTTTAAAAAAAAAACAAAAAAAAACACCAACTACGAACAAATTCACTGTGGGCCCTGAATGAGTCGGCTGCTAAGCAAGAAGGGAGTGGCGGCAAAAACACCCAGCGGGCCGGATAACTGTCCACGGTGGGCCACATGTGGCCCGCAGGCTGTAGTCAGAGGGCAGATTTGCCTTTAACCTGGCCCACCCACCAGAAGATCTAAAGCAACAAATCATAGATTTTTCCTTACTGGTGGTTCAAAACTGCTTTGGAAAGCACACTGGTGCGCATTTGCTAAGTGCCAGCCCCTGTGTTGAGTGTGTGATCACCACGTATGAGTTAAATGCTAGGTATTTTCCTTCCTGTTTTATAGTTTGGAGAACCCCAGGAACAGAGAATGGATGTCTCTTGCCTCGGCCTTATAGGAAGGATTGGAAAGCCAGGCCCCACCATTCTGTATTCTTTGGAATTAACCACCGCAGGCTGGGAACTGGGCGACGACATGGTTGTGCTTCAGAGAATGCCCAGCTCTCCACGGGGACACAGTCTGTGGTGGACATGATTGATGGTGTGCCCAGAGGCAAAATGTCCAGCGACGGCTGTCCATCAGTTAGGCCAGACAGTGTTTAATCAGTGACAGAGAGGAGCTCTCCTCAGCCAAAGCGTGACCCCCAAAGCTGTCTGCCAGATGCTGTTTCAGGAAATAACACAGAAGGCTTGCTGGACCCCTCACCCAGTTTTTCCCAAAGGTAAAGTCTTACATAATGACAGGACTATATTAAAACCAGGAAACTGACCTTGAAATGCTCCTACTGTGCTTTTAAAACCCTCTTCTCGTCGCATGGCTGCATTTCTTCAGCTACTCTTCAGCTACCCACTCACTTTGTTTTTTTTTTGTTTGGGGGGGGGGGCATCACGGCCTCTGGTGGTCGTGGGCGCTACGCAGTGCCGCTCCTGAGAGCCGCCGCTGGATTTGAACCACCAAGCCCGCGGGCCGCACTCAACCACTTGCGCCCCCGGGGCTCAGCCCTTACTGCCCACTCTCTTTCATTCGTCCCCTCCCAATATGTGTACTCTTAGGGTTCTTGTTTCTGAACTGTGTCTGCCCCAATCACCAGCACCCTGCCACATGTTAACAGCTCACAGGTATTTGGGTGTTTTTGCATTATGCCTTCATGGAGTTTTTTCCCCTTTGGTTTTTAATGTATTTTTCCAAAGTGAAATGCTTAAAAAGAGGAGAGGAAAATGGGCATTAAAGAGGAAATGAGGGGCTGAGCCCCAGTGGCGTAGTGGTTGTGCGCGGGACTGCGGCCCACTGGGATGGAGGTTCAATTCCAGCTCCACGGAGCAAAGCCTGGGCCTCCTACTCCCACCACCTGAGGGCAGTGATGCCCCCCCCCCCAAAAAGTAAAATATTAAAAGCCTGAATTGAAAAGAAAGCAGAAAATATTAGAATTGGGTCAAAATGGAGATCAAATGAGAAGGTGCTTTTAACCTTAACTGCATCTGCAGTATTCCACTCTCCAATGCCCTCTGCATGATTGTAAGGCTGTTTGCCCCCCCGTCCATGGTCGGAGAGAATTCACCAGGAACTTAATCCATGTGTATTTCCCCTTCACTCTTTTTTAAAGTGGAAAAGACAAAACTGAGTTTCAAGAAGATCAAACGGGGCTGAGCCCCGGTGGCGTAGTAGTTGTGCGCGGAACTGCAGCCCACTGGGATAAAGGTTCAATTCCAGCAGCGGCTCCATAGGAGCAAAGTCTGGGCCTCCTACTCCCACCACCATAGGGCAGTGATGTGCCCCCCCCCCAAAAAAAAAAAGAGGAAATGAGCTGCTTCCATGAAACTAAGCATCAACACAGAAAAAATCTCTAAACCAAGCCATTTTTATTATTTGTTGTAACAGTCCCAAGCTCTGCAGTTACTCACGGTGAGGAGTCGAGAAGGCGCATATGTACAGAGGCCCAGGCTTACTGACTACCTGGGGTTCTGCTTCTGAGTTAGGTTTGTGCCCAGCCAGTTTTTCAAGCTCTTCGCATGACTGTGATTTCCAAGCAAAGTTTGAGAACCCGCTATGAATAGTGATGAAAACCAAGCACAGAATGCCTTGCTGTTCCGACTTTAGCTCAGTCAAAGACAGGAGAATTAGAAAGCCTCAACGGGCCCATAATCATAGAAGAAATAGTTCAGGTTATTAACAGGCTTCCAACCGAAGTCCAAAACCAGATGGCTTCCCTGGGGAGTTCTCGCAAGTATTCAGAAACAAACTCACATCAATTCTACAGAGACTATTCAGAATACAGAACAGGACAGCGCACTCCCACACTCATTTTATGGTGTGAGCGTAACTCAGATAACAAAACCAGGCAGAGATACCACAAAGATAGAAAACTAAGAGTCATACTCCATATGAACATAGAGGTAAAAAAAATCTCAACACAAAATCTTGACCAATGGCATCTAACAATACATAAGAAAAAAAAAAAGGAATGCAATCATGACCAAGTGGGATTCATACTAGGGATATAAGGGTGTTTCAACTTTAGAAAAACAGTGTCTACACCATATAGACCAAACAAGGATAAAGAACCATAGGATCATATCAGCTGGCACAGAAAAGGCATTTGACAATATTGTACACCTATTCCTGATGAAAGCCTTCAACAAAGCAGGGAAATTTTCTCAATACAATGAAGGTCATATATGAAAACTTAATGGCCATCATTTTCTTCAGTGGGCAAAAACTGAAAGCATCCCCCTTAGAACAAGAACCAGAGAAGAATGTTTGATACCTCCACGCTTATTCAACATTGAATTGGAAGCCTCAGAAACATTAGACGGCAAAAAAGGAATCCAGATTGGCAAAGCAGAAGTCAATCGCTCACTATTTATAGATGATATGATTTTAAATCCCAAAGACACGACAAAAAAATTGTTGGCAACGATAGACTTGGCAATGCGTAAGATACAATATTAACAGACAAGAATCAGATTCCTGTACACTAACAAAGAGCTCTGGAAAATGAAATAAACATTATTTACAATAAAGTGACCAGATTTTAACATTGGTAAAGCAGGATACCATTGACAGGGCGGGGGTGGAGGGAAGGGGGGTGTTAGAGGAAGTATAGTCCCTTCCCGTTCTCCTGCCGTTCCCCAACTTGTACATTCTTTCCAAAAATCAGGACATTTTTAAAACACCGCGGGACGCAGTGTTTAAAAATTGTTTAAAATTGAGGCTCTTCCACCAAAAGCAGAACATCTGGTCACTAATACTTAGGAATAAGCCTAACCCAAGAAACAAAAGACATGTATGAATAAAACTACAGGAACATTGTTACAAGAAACCAAAAGACAGCTACACCCATGGAAAAACATCCCAAGTTCATGGATAGGAAGACATGGTGGAAATGCCAGTGTTACCAAAAGCAATCTATAAATACAATTTCTATTTAGATTCCAACTCCATTCCTTGAAGAAATCGAATTTTATATGGAGGAGACCTACAACATGGTCTCTTCTTTCTTAAGAAGATGATTAAAATAGGACTCCTCTCACGACCCAACCTCAAAACCTATTACATAGCCACACTAGTCAAAACGCCCTGGGTACTGATGACAATGATAGGTACATAGACCGATGGAGCAGAACAGAAAACTCAGAGACAAATTCCTCCACCTACAGACAATGGATCTTGGACAAAGGGCCAAAGAACATTAAATGGGAAGAAGAGAGGCTCATCAACAAACGGGGCTGGAAAAAAAATTCATCTCCATTTACAGAAGAATTAAACAGGACCCCACTGCTCCCCCCCCCCCCATGTATAAAAAGAAATGGATGGACCCAGAGCACATTATGCCAAATGAAATTTGTCGATCACAGAAGGACAAATATTGTATGAGACGTCTATGAAGGATAAAATCCAAGACCAAGACTTTCATACAGACTTTGGAGGTCCCCAAGGAAGGGAGAGGCTATGGGTGACAAGAGGAAGCAGTGGACTAGACAGGTGACAGGTACTGACTTGGGTGAAAGGGAGGATGGAGGCCCATCAAAGGGAGGAGAGAAACCAGGTCAGGTGGGGCAGGCTAGACTATGGGGGCTGTGGTGGGTGACGAGTGAGCAAAGTTGATAGTCTGAAATGTAAATCCCACCATTTAATTCACGGCTTTAAAATTCATCCCACAAGAGGGTCAAGGAAAGGAGAAGCATGCATGGGCAGTGGGACCACGATTATAAAAATGCGATGTACATGACAGCCAGGCAGATGGCTTGTTTTCCAGGCAGCTTTTCAGGTCTCGTTTTACAGCAAAGTGAATTTGTCTCTCTGAGCTCACCGTTATTTAACAGAATCACTCCAAGGGACTCTGAGCCAGAAAGCCTGAAGAATGCATTTCAAAGGGGATCCGTTTCTGAGTTACCTTAAACGGTTATGGCTTGTAGTCAGTGAAAGTAAAAGAAAGATATTTTTAAAATTCAAACGTTGAGCCTCTGCTCATATTTAATATTAAATAGTCTAGCCGTAAAGGAGACAAAACAACAACACAAAACATAGGCTGGAGAAGACACAAAAGAGGCGAGGAGTTTGCCCTTGTCTGCAAAGCAATGTCCTCTGCATCTGGACGCTCGGGAAGCAGAGCGCACTTTAAAAGTCAGGAGTGGAAGCCATTCTGGTCAACAAACACACCAGACAGGAAAGCACAGTGGTTCCTGGCGACATCTGCTGGGGTGCAGCTCAGTTTCCCTGGGGTCCTCGACCAGTAGGAAAGCACCATGTTGTTTAGAAATAGCGTCTTAAAAATGAATCTGACCATTCTTGTTAAATACAAATAGCAGAAGATGGGGTTTGTAGGCTGAGCCCCAGTGGCGTCGTGGTTGTGCGCGGGACTGCAGCCCACTGGGATGGAGGTTCGATTCCAGCTCCACGGAGCAAAGGCTGGGCCTCCTACTCGCACCACTTGATGGCAGGGATGCCCAAAACAAACAAACAAACAAAAAAAGATGGGGTTTTTGTTGTTGAGGACCTTCATAATTGGTTTTTCTCATTATGGTCACCTCTACAGTTTGTTTCAAGGAGCCCTGATGGCCTGGTGGTTTGCACATTGTGCCGCTGACTTGCAAGGTCAGCGGTTTAAAACCACCAGCCACTCCATAGGAGAAAAACCCAGCTTCCTACTCCCACAAAAATCCCCAGTCTTGGAGAGCTGTTCTGCTCCGACGTACAGGATTATGAGTCAGTATCCACCCATGGTCAGTGCTTTTTAAAAGTATCATTTGCTCAAATGAGGGGAAGAAAATAAGAGACATGCGGGAGACGCTTTCTTAATAGTTACACCTGATAATAATTTTGTGATAAGATCACAGAGGGAAGAGAAGGATAGATTGTGGTGGAGGAGTGGGGGGGCATAGCCTAGACAGGCTGTGCCTGAGATGGCCGGGCAGCTTTGGCTTGCACATGGTGGCTTGTGGGTAGGCCTGGTGCCCTGCTGTGGTCACTGTGGTTGTGGTCTTACTTCAAATGAGAAATGTTCATTGCGGGCAGGCCCACTCTCATTTGCCCAGGTCCCTGCCCCGCGCCATTGTGTGACTCACTTTGCGGTTGGACATCACCAGCCTAGTTTCTTGGGACATTGGGGATCGTGGTTCTTGTTCCCGGGGGTTAGAAAGAGCAAGTGGCGAGCTCAGGGAGGCTGGAGAGTGTGGTCGTTTGGAGTCGTGGGGTCGAATCGACCCCACGGTCAACAGAGGGAAGCGCCGCCCCGTCACAGTCCTTTGCTTTGAGCCCATCGAAGGGAGAGGTCCCTGCGTTTGCATCAGCTCTCTGGGAACTGTCTAGACCTTGGCTGAGTCACGCTCCTTTGGAACCTGATTTCCTCCTCTCTGACCAGATGTCGTGTGGACTTGATTATTTCCTGTACCTGCCAGCTCTGAAAGTATTCATCGCCGGGGGAAGGGTTTGGGGTGGGGGGGACCCAGTTCCTGCTACATGATCCACGTTGTTGTTCTTGTCAGGTACCATCAAATCAGTTCAGCCCACAGACACCTTCTGCACAGTAGAATGGAACTCTGCCCAGTCCGGCCCAGCCTCGCAATTGCTCAGATGCCAGAGCTTATCCTTCCGCCACTGTGTCAACCCATCTCCTTGAGTCCCTTCCCCCTTTTCTTTCCTTTTTTTGGGGGACATCACTGCCTCTGGTGGTTGTGGGCACTGCCCAGTGCTGCTCCTGAGAGCTGCCTCTGGATTTGAACCGCCAAGCCTGCGGGCCGCAGTCCCGCACTCAACCACTTACGCCACCGGGACTCAGCCCCCCACCCCACCCCCCTTTTCACTACCTGGTGTCCTTCTCCTGCGCCTGGTTTCTCTTAACGGCGTGTCCAAAGTAAATAAGACTCAGCCTCGCTGTTTGTGCCTCCCAGGAGTGCTTCGGCCATGCTTCTTCCACGGCAGACCAGTCTGTTCTGGCAGTCCATGGTGCTTTCAGTGTTCTTCTCCAGCACCGCAATTCAAATGGGACAATTCTTCTTCTGTCTTTCTCATTCTGTGTTCTGCTTTCATGTGCACACGAGGCAGTTGAAAATGCTGTGATGTGGGTGAGGTGCACCTTGGTCCTGAACCATAGGAGTGGAGTGTATGTCATAGTTCACAGACCTCACCTGAACTTTCGCCTTTGAGGGTGAAGCACCCTTTCTCTAGCCCAGGTCTAAGCTTCAAGGTAGCAGATGCCTGGTCTGTCTCATTGCCTGGGGGGTTTGGTCCCTACAGCAGCACTAGGCCCAGAGTTCATTTGTAAATAAATATTTAAGCAAGTACAAGGGAGTGTATGAGTGGATGGTATGAAAGTTGATTAGGGACCTTCACCAGCTCACAGAAGCTGACTCAGACTATCCTGTGGCTAAATTAGATCTATGTTTCCCAGACGGTGAATCAGGATCTGGGCAAGACTTTTTTGTGATGCTTGGTTAGAATACTCTGGGAGTTGGAATTTGCATCCTGAAATAATAGATTTTTCTGAAACCTTGTATTAATGAAAAAACTTTTAAGCTCTGTCAGTGATGTAGATGGGTGGTATGGGTATGTCATAAGCCTCAGAAGCAGGGTGTGTTCGTCTGGGTAGACAAGAGAAAAATTCGTAAGCACATATATGTATATAAAAGAGAGTTTTATATAAAGGGTAATTGTACATTAAGAAAACATCCCGACCCAGTCCAGATTAAGTCCATAAGTCCAATATTAGCCCATATGTCTGATCCCAATCTATAAAGGCCTCTTCAGACTCACAAAACACATGCAATGATGCCGAATGCAGGAAGATCACAGGCCAGTCGGTGTGAAGTCTTTGGGTCCCGCGGCATTGTAAGCATCTCAGTGCTGCCAGGGGTCTCTGCATGGCTTCTCCAGCCCACAGGGCTGCATCGGGGTGGTCCATGTGTTTCTCAGCTGCTCTGTCTTCCAAGGAAGTCAGCAGAGAGAGGGGTATGTCTCGCCTCCAAGGAGGAAGTACCAGATTTCCCAGAATTCTCAGGAGAAGGCCATGCCCACGCAGAGGCCTCATTGGCTATGATCTGATGGACAGAGTAGACTCCACCCCTTCACTCATAATCCTCTCAAATTAACAAATATATCTACCACACAGGGTAGGGTAGGGAGTGGTGGAGACTGGTGAAAAATCTCTACCCAGCTCGCCTGACTGTTGCATGTGAGTATAAGAGCCCAGTGTTGCCAGCTTCTCTTGTTTTCAGAGAAGCCAGAGGCTTTAGGTGGGCTTACTAGAGAAGCAAGACCAGTGAAATATGTATGTAAAGGGAGAGTGAAATTTCTGTCAAGAAAACGGCTCATGTTGTTGCAGAAATGAGTAAATTCCAGTCTGCAGAGTCGGACTGGAGTCTTCTCCTGACGTGTGTGCCCATGGGGCCGAAGAACCCAAGATCAGCAGGAAGACAAGCAGTTTGTGGCTGCAGAGGCAAATGGATCCAAAGTTGATGCTTCTGTCCGCTTGGCTAGGCTATGGTTCTCAGACACTGCAAGGAGATCGTTTTGTCACCTGAGGTGGCAGTTGAAAGAAACGTTCCCTTTAGGGGTTGGCCTGGTTCCCCCCACCCCAACCCCCTGCAACATGAGGGAGTACCCAAAAGAACGCGGAATTCTTTCTTTCTTTTCTTTTCCCCCTCCCAGTGTTATTTTTACAAAGCAACCTTTATCCCCTTCAGAGTACTCTTCATTACACTTAATACATTTTCCAAATCTGTGATTCAGTTCTTAAAAGCATTGTTCAGACTCATCTGTTTGGATGGCTGACAGCATCTCCCTGGTTTTTTTTCTTCAAATCTCTTCTACGACATCACATCACTGTCCTTTTATGTCCCTCTTCATTCAAGGAACAAAAAGAAGTTGCATGGAGAGAGGTCAGATGAGTCAGGTGTGTAGGGCTTTTTGCAAAAAAACTGGCACACTGAGATGGCTGCGGGAGCAGGCATATTGTCATAATGGCTAAAATCAGCTCCCTGTCTGCCTCAAGACAGGCCTTTTTTGTCATACGCTGTCAGGCAATCTTTTCAGAAACCCTAAATAGAAAGTTTGATCAACAGTGAATCGACAGAGTGAACTCCAAATGCACTCCGCGTTGACATTTTGACCAGTTCAGGAAGTTGATGGTACCCAGAACGAGGTTTGTCATCAGTCAACATATTACCTCTTTGAAAGGAGAAACCCACTTGTACACTTGAGTTTTTCCCATAGTGCGACCCTTGTAAGCTGTGTTCAACATCACAACAGTTTCTGCGGTAGTTTTCTCCTGAGCAGGAAACATTTCACAGCCACATGCTGTTCTCTTAAATCAGTCATCACCAAAAAATGAGGTTTGAGCAAAACTGCTTTTATGAAAATATTCACTGTGACCAGAGAGAACCTTCCCAGGTGACGTCATTGGGTGCACTAACTTAGAGCTAGTGACTCTAGTAACTAGTGGAAAAACTATACTTCAAAAGTTCTGCTCCAACCAGAGCCATTCCAATTTGGGGGAGGTATTTCCTCATATAAATGGATGCTTTGGGGCTGAGCCCTGGTGGCGTAGTGGTTGAGTGCGGGACTGCGGCTCATAGGGCTGACGGTTCAAATCCAGCAGCAGCTCTCCAGGAGCAAGACTGGGCCTCCTATTCCCACCAGAGGGCAGTGAAGCCAAAACAAAAATAAATGGATGCCTTGTAAAAGTTTGCACTTCAACCCTGCATTCTTCATATTGCCTGACTTCTGCGTCTTGGGACCTACACCCCCAGAAGTCTCTGACCCTCTGCCTGACCTGCAGAGTTTGGATTTGCCAACCCCCATCACCTCATGATCCGGAAGAATGCCCCAGCTGGCTCCCTAACCTGCAGACTGTGGTCTGGGACCCCTGCAACCGTGTGAGCCAGTAGAGGTCTTCAATTTGGGACTTACCAGACCTCTACAATTGCCTGAGCCATTTTCTTTAAAGGGATTTCCTCTCGTATGCCCACAGCTTCACTTGCTTGGCTCCTCTGGAGAGCAAAATATACTTGCTGGCCTGATTTGGCCTGCAGATCACCAACTTACAACTTCTGGTTTAGACAACGTCAGTTTCCAACCCCCCACCCCCACCCCCCAAAAAGTAAAGAGGCTTCTCTCCTTCTCTCTGGTACCAGGGTGCTACCAGAAGTAGCCTCTCTGGTACCCAGAACTGTCAGAGGCTTCGCATCATGAGTGTGCCCAGCTAGAGAGCTCAGATCCAAGGACGTTTCGGGTGATGGGATTAGGAAGGGCCTGGGCAGGAGAGTCAAGTGCACAAGGCCAGCTGGGCAGGAACAATTCAGCGCCAAGTGATTCATTTGGAATGATGAGGAATACGCACTAGCTGTGACATGTGACTCAGGAATGAGAGAGCTAGTGACCCTTTAACCCCATGCGGTGTTTCTGCAAGTGGAGATTCCATGTGGCTCCAGACTTCAGGGCAGCCCCCTTACTCTGAATGGACAGGAAGAGTGACCGCAGCATCAATATTTTGAATAAGTAACCTTCTAAATAGTCTTACATGTGTAGCTCCTTTAGGATTTCTTTTTCTTTTTTTTTTTAGGATTTCCTAGTATTTTCAAATATAAGGATATTTTTATGACACCTAATATACGGATGCCTTTTCTTTAAAAAAAAAAAGAATCAAGCAATTCAGAACAACACTTAGTCAAACCTGAAAAGTGATTTCCACTTACCCAGCTGAACTCGCCATAGAGTTTAGTTTTATTGAACACATAGGTGCTTGCACATATATGCAATCATTTATTATATTGTTTTACTTCACTTTCCCCTTTATCAGATTAATTCTTTCTTGAAATTTTTTGGTTCACTTTATTGCTTCCGTGCCCTTCCCTTAGCCCTGCCCCTGTAATCTAGCTTCTCCACTGAAATACTTCGTTTGCTTATTTTCGGTCTTGTTTTTGTACAACCATTTAAAAGGCTATTACTTTTCCTAAGAATACAGCTTTGTTCTTATTGCATGTTTCTTTATATAAGACTGTCATTGTCATTTATTTCTAGTTGGTGTGTGTAATTTTAGTACTTATTCACTTCATTCTTTTTTTGTTTGTTTATTTTGGGTTTTTTTGTTTGTTTGTTTTTTTAGCATCATTGCCCTCTGGTGGTGGGAGTAGGAGACCCAGCCTTTGCTCCTGTGGAGCTCCTGCTGGAATTGAACCTCCATCCCAGTGGGCTGCAATCCTGCGCACAACCACTATGCCATCGGGGCTCAGCCCCTATTCACTTCATTCTTAACCCCAGAGTTATGTAATTAAAAGTTTTTAATAGTGTTTTTAAAGAATAATAATATATAAATTATCAAGAGTTATTCTTTCATGTCTTACATTGATTGATGTCTCCCTTCACCCATTTCTTGGTTGTCCATCCTTAGAGGAAGGGGTTATATGTAGATCATTGTGATCAGTTTCCCCCTATCTTCATCCACCTTCTCCTTCCCCTTCTGGTATGGCTATTCTCATTATTGGTCCTGAGGGGACATCTGTCTTGGATTCCCTATATTTCCAAGTCTTATCTGTACCCATGTAAATGCTCTGGTCTAGCCAGATTTGTAAGGTAGAATGAAGTCATGATAGTGGTTTCTCTTGGTTACCTAATTCTTAAAGTATGGTCTCAGACTACCTGTATAAGAATCACCTGGGCTACTTACTAGCAAACATATAAACCGAAATCTCTGGGTAGGACTCAGAATCTGCATTTCTAATAAGCCTGCCATAAAATTCTAATAGTTTTTACTGAGCCACTGCTACAGATGCCTTTTTTAAAAATAAATCATTTTATTGGGACTCCTATCAAGCATATCTGTACATATGGTGCCACCATCGTTTTCTAAATATTTACTTACTATTTGAGTCCTTACTTACTATCAACTCCTCATTTTTCTCACCCTCCCCGCCCATCCTAGTTAGATCCCTTATTTTTACCTATTTGATCTGGTTGATTCCTGTAATTAGGCTAGGTTACTTATATTTCCTTTTTTTCATTCTTATCTCTCAGATTCTTATCAATGTGCTTATATTGTGGAGATTTTTTAGCAGAGTATGCAATCTTTATTCATATGTTTCTGTCACTATCAATATCTCTGTCTTGTTTAAAGCTCTAGGTGTACCTTTTCAGGCTAAAGTTTTGTGTCTTCCTGTATCACTGGACGTGTTTCTTATATAATAAACTTTTTTTGTTTTCCCCCTTCAAAATTTCTTTTCTCTCATTTAGACCACTGTTGCGGGTTACGACGGAAGTTTCTCATTATTGGGGGTATAATGACTTTGTCGTTGTTGTTGTTGTTTTTCCTGAAAAGGAGGCAGTAGGCCTAACACATTTGGGAACCTATGCTCCAGTGTGTCTGTTCATTTCTAGCTGTCGTTCAAGTCTCTCATTTTCCTTTCATGGTTTTGTTGTTATTGTCTTCATTTTGTACTATATTCTTGTAAAGGTGCTTGACTGGACTCCCAGTACACTAAACTATTTACTTTTTGATGCCTTCTGATATTTAGCTTATCTTTTAAATATGTTATTGATGAAACTTTTAAGCTCTGATTAGTTCTCTTTCAGAGATGAAATCTCCTTTTAAATCTCTCTAGAGATACTAATTTTCTGTATTTCAGTGTCTAGTCTGTCAACTCTCTTTCCTTGAGTATTAGTTCTTTAATTGGCAACATCTTTTAGAGTCCTCATTTTGTCCAAATATTTGGTTATTCCTGGGCGTCTATTCATCTTTGTATTTGAACATCTCACTTCCTGGACTTACCCTATTTGTTGAAACCCGACCCTCGTGTGCCTTGTCTTGGAGCGGAACATTCTTATGAACTGTGTACCTCGCATGCAGACATAGCCTCTAGCTGGGGTGTCACTCTACCTTCCTTCCCTGGTACCCACACTCAGGTCTTCAGTCGGTGGGGAGTGATTGCTGCCTTTAACTTAGCCAAAGAGCAGTGAGGCTGGGAAGGCAATGCTTGTGCCTCAGAGTTTCCGGCTGATCTCCAGTCTGTGTGGTTGCACACACCTACATGTACACACTGCTTCTGGGGCCACGCCTGCTGGTGGATGAGTCCAGTGTTTCTCCTGTTGTTGATGTCTCTGCTTTCTGTCATTCAGGAGTTCCTCAAAACTTTTAGGTGGTCTGGAGAATTCTGCCTATTCTACCACCCCTCGCCAATATCCTATCTCCTGATACTTCAAGTATCCAGGGAACACCTGGGGCATCCATCTTCCGGTCACCGCGTTTCCTAAGGCCAGGGTGCTTTCATTTTTTTTTCCCTAATGGTGAATCCTAGGGTGCTCCATAAATAAATTTAGCGCTGAATGATAATGTGTAAAGGAAAATCCAAGGTTGAAGGGCGCAGTGAGTGGGTATTAGAACACCAAAACCATACTGTAAGCATTTGACACATGTGTGACTCGAAGGCTGATAGGTGTAGCGCCATAAGAGTTGAAGTGCCCCAGCCGAATCCATCGAGGCTCGGGGGGATCGTAGAGGGCAAAGTGGAACTGTTCTCCAGGGTGTGGGAGGCTATCAATCCTGACAGAAACAGACCATCTCCTCTTTCTTCCACAGAGCAGCCTGGGCCTTCATTCAGAGCCCAGCCCTTAACCCGCTGCACCTCCAGGGCCCCTCAAATCGATGTTTAAGGATGTCATTTTTCAAACACACAGACTCGATCTTGACCCCACAAATGACTCTCTGATGAGCAAGTTGTTGATGTAGTGGCCGGTGGGCTTGAGACACCGGGCTGGCAAGCTTGACATCTGGGATGTTGACGTGATTGCGTTTACAATTTATTTGGGAATGCCAGTTTATAAACTCCACAAAGATGGGCCCTGTGTGTCTCATTCATCCCTCTATCTGTAGAACGTAGCAATCAGATCTTCAATCAGGACAGCGTCCAGCCAAGACAGGCCCAAGCTTCTTCTCTTGGCTGTGCCTGCTGCCCAGTCTGCTCTCCGGCCCTGTTCTTTAGCTTTGCTGGAAAGTGCCCCTGGGGTATCTCGCTCCCCACTCCTGAGTCCACCTGCTTCTAACACGTTAGCACCTGTCAGAGGATGCGTGGGGTCCTGGGGGTGAACATCTGGAAGGCATTCATCTAGGCCCTGCCATTCCCAGCTGTGTGACCTTGGGCTTGTGAGTTGAGTATTCTGAGCCTTTAAAAGGAAGCTACCATCCCCCACCCACGGCTGAAACATGGCAAGGTACAGAGAGAGGCTAGTTCCTTATGCAAAGCTCGGCAGTTGCCAGCTGCTCCTGTTGTAATAATTCATGTTATTGTTACCAAAGATGTCACGTGTTACAGCGGCCTGACTCCTCACTTCTCCAAGCCCAGGAGCGAGAGAGAGCTCCAGGCAGGTAAGATACCATAACTCCTGCAGTGCTCCAGGCAGTGGTTCTGCTGGCAACTCCCCTTTAACTCTCGGGTGTCTCAATGTCCCTCCTCACTTCGCTTCCGCCCGGCCCTCTCCTGAGGCTGGCACGTGGGCCATTCCGGGGGCCTTCTCTTCTCTCACAGTGTTTGCAGCCTGGCTGGGCTGCCACTGCAGGTGATGCTGTTTGAAAGGGCTCAAACTGAGCTTGGCCAACACTGAACAGGACAATGGGATCTAACAGTTTTAAAGCAAGGATGGAAAGTATGCCTTCACAGAGGGATTTCTGGGTGACAAGTTCAGAGGCACAGCACGACGCCCCTCTGAAGTACCAGCAGGTTGCTTTTCAAAACGACCATCCCAAGGAACCTCACCTGTCCAGATGGCAAGGTTCTGAATGGCTTCCTCTTGGGCATCTGGCTGCCTGGCTCACCTCCCCTGCCCCTCTTCCCATCACCCTGGGAGCCAGTAGCTTTAGGTCACAGGGACTTAGGAGCCTAAGGGTTGCTCACCCAGGCTGCAGCCAGTGTATTGTTTTCCTTTGTGAGAAAGGTACTAACTATTACAGATCTGGGCTTCAAACTGTCCTTTTCTGGGACTGGGACTCCTTCCCGTGGAGCAACTGGTGGTTTTGAACTGCCGACCCTGCAGTGAGGAGCCCAGCGTGTAGCCACTATGCCACCATAGTGGACTTTTTCAAGTCACAAACTTTTAAAAATCATTTTATTAGGAGCTCATACATCGCTTTTCACAATGCATGAATACATATATTGTGCCAAGCACCTTCACATGCCTGCTGCCGTCATCATTCTCCAAATATCTGCCCTTGATATCAGCTTCTCGTCCTTTCCTCTCCATCCTTGTTCCCTCCCACCAACCCTAATACTGTATAAATCATTATTGTTTTGTCATATCTTACACTGCCTGACATCTCCCCTCGCCCACTCCTCCGATGTCTGTCCTCCAGCTAGGAGGTTATGTGTAGATCCTTGTAGTTGGCTCCCTCTCTCTACCCCACCTTCCCTCCACCCATCCGGTAACTCCACTCTCACCACTGGCCCTGAGAGGTTCATCTGTCTTGGGTTCCCCATATTTCCATTTCCTATCTCTATCAGTGTACTTCCTCCAGTCCAGCTGGATTTGTGAGGTGGAATTGGGACCATGGTACTTGGGGGGAGGAAGGCTTCAGGAACTAAAGGAAAGTTTTATGCTTCATCACCACCTCACTGCACCTTGACTGGTCCATCTCCTCCCCACAACTCCTGTATAAGAAGGTGTCCAGTTGCCCACAAGTGGGTCTTGGGTCTCCACCCTGCTCTCCCCCCACAAACTTCTTCAAGGTCCCCTCATATATAGCTTGTAAATAAAATGAATGTTCTGAAACTTGCATTTATTTCACCCTGAATTCCATACCTTGCCCCACTTCTCAATATCCGTTTCCACACCCCAGAGCTACAACTGTCTTTTTTTTACTCACGTCTTTCACAGTTTGATCAGCACACAGTAGCACCTTTTAAAAATCAGCAAAAAGGTTTACTGTTTACTCTCTGTTTACTCTCCCTGCACCATGGGTGTCAAACCAAATCCAGATGTTCCCCCGATATATGCCTCCATTGGGATGGAATTCTCCAGCTTCTCCTTTCGGCCCTGGATCACTGCCCTCGGCCATTTCTGCCTCCGGGCCATTCCTCTGCTGTTCCCCCTGCCGGACACTCTCCTGGCCTGGACATTTCCTGGTGGTTCCTCCACCTCCATCTAGCTGTTGTCACTCACCACCTGTTCTCCCCTGGGGTCCCCTGATGGGGTCACCGTCAGGGCCTCGCCTTATCCACAGCTGATGTCCCTGTGTGTTTTTCACTAGGCACCAGTGGTCTGCCTCCCCCACTGTGTGGGGCCCCCCAATAAGGGAAGAGGCCTTGCCAGCCGCTCCATTCCGACTGTTGCCTCTGCCCCTCCGCTGAGGGTCTAGCACACGTTTGTCTTTGTGATTAAGTTCAGGAATGCTGGGGTCAGACTGTTCTCCTGAGTGACAGGACCCATCCCCCACCCCACCCCCTACACACACATAGTAGAGATGGTTTCACACACCACCTCATAGCTGCGAGACGCTGGACCACCTGAAAGACTCTGCTTTAGTTCCCCAAATTTAGAGCACCCTCCAAAATCTGTCACGAAAACTGGGGTGGCAACATCACGAAGATAGTGAAGAGGCCAGAGCAAACCCCAAGGCCCCAACGTTCTCCCCAAAGCCTCCTGGGGACTGGCTGTGGTGGGGCCCTGCTTGGTGGGCGCAGTCCATCTTAGAGGGTGGGCCTGGGACTGACAGTGACAGGTACCTCCCAGACCATTTCACTGTGCTCATGGGCACCTTGTACATGGATTACGAGACAACGGGGCCAAGGGAACAAGGGACTGTATCCTGGGGAAAGCGTGCGTGGGGGGGCGGAGGGGAAGGGACCCCTCTCACCACACTGATTCACTCCGTATGCTGAGCACGTCCACCGAGAATCTGGATGGCTTGAAGAAGACTGTGACGTCAGTATTGGAGGAAGGCTCTCACACAACCTGTGATGTGCAGCGGGCACCAGCTGGCTTGCTGAAAGAGAGGAGGACTTGAAGCACTTCCTGCTGGAGATCGAAAATGGCCGCCCTCGGTGTGCATTGCACCTCAATGGGGAGAAGGCCCCAATCCTCACGCGTGGACCACCAGACACCGTTGTGATAAACGGAGAAAAGCTGGCGGTCGTCAAAGGACTTTGCCTGGCTGGATCCATAGTCGGTGCTCACGGAAGCCCTCGTCAAGAGATCACAAGGTGCTTTGCCCTTGATAAAGAGGCTACCCAAAGTGTATGTAGCGTGTTGAAAAGCAAGCTTGTGACTTTAAGGACCATGGTGTACCTGACCCAAGCCAGGGCATTGTCAATGACCTTAGATGCAGACGAATAAAGAAGATCGAAGGGAAATCATGGTGGTGCTGGGAAGGAGGCCGGAAGGTCCCATCAACAGCTACAAGGACACGCTGATCTCTTGTGATAGGGCCCGAGTGCTCCTTGGGTAGTCAGAACTCTGTCTGACGTGTTTTGTCCACGTTTTCAGGAGAGGGCGGTCCCTGAGAAGGACCTCGTGTTTGGTAGCGTAGAGGGACAGTGATAAAAGGGAAGGTCCTGGAGAGATGCACTGACCCGTGGCGGCAGCCATCAGTCAGCCCGAGTGCAGGCACAGCTGTTGAGAGTGGCCCAGGAGGGGCCGTGTTCCCACTCTCTGTGGTGCAAAAGGTGCCCCCGGCTCGGACTCAGTGGCATCTACCAACAGCGGCAGGCGTCTCCCAGCTGGCTGGCACCTTTTACCCTTGGGCCCCCCCGGAGAGTGGCAGGAAGGCTGCTCAGGGGTGCACAGGAAGGGGTTTGCCCTCTGACTTCTTGCCCAGGTTGACCCCTGACCCCTGCAGAACAAGAACTGTGTGAGAATGGAAACTGGGCCAAGGCCGGGACCAATAAGCTCTCCTGCTTTAACAGAATTTATGTTGTTGCGGGGTTTCCTTTTATGTTTCAGGGTTATTATGGGGACCAGCTGAGAGGAGGAATTGAAGACGGGTCTTAAAGAACAGGACATTATTCTCCTGGAAAGGATGACCAGCTGTGTACAATGGCTGCAGTTGCTTCCAAACAGCTGGCCTCCTGAGCACTCCGATTTCCCTGTGGAGGAGCAATGAGTGTGACGGCCCTCCCTCCCGCTGACCCCCAGCCGATACGGATGGCACGCTCCGTGGTTTCCATGAATAGGCTTGGCCTCCTCTGATGCACTCAAGATCTTGTAGGAGGGAGATTGCACTAGTTGGTGGGGAAATACAATAGAGAAATAACGGGATTTTTTTTTTCCCCACAAACTTTTTTATACCCCCACCTCCCTTTAGATCATCTCTGGCAATCACCTAATCTGGTGTCAGTTTGAGGATTAAGAGAGTAGGAGTGGAATCTAACCTGTCAGTGTGGAGATGGCCAATGAGACCTCTGTGTGAGCCAGGCTTTCTCCTGAGAATTCTGACAAATCTGGCTGTATTTTCCCCGTGGAGGTGAGAGACTCACTCCTCCGTCCCTTGGAGATGCGCCACTGACAAGATACAAAGCCAACTCCCTGCGAGACGTTGAGCCCTGGACCCTGGAGGAGCCACGAGGAGACCCGACCCCTGCTTCATGAGTCAGAAGAGGACTTTATAGATTGCAATGGGACATGCAGGCCAATATAGGATTTATGACCCTGGATGGGGCTGGTTGGGAGGTTTTTCTCAATGTGCAAATGCTCGTATATATAAACCCCTCCCTTATCTACATATGTGTGTCTGATTTGTTTCTCTAGGTGACCCGGACTAACCCATCATCCTTTTAAATGTGTTTAATGTATATGCCCTTGTTTTTAATACAGGATTTCTCAGCCTGCCCAGGGGAAAATCGTGGCTTTGATAAAGTAATTCTCCTAGGACAGGGGCTCATTTGCCCATTTCATGGATGCGGCTTTGAGTGGTGAAGTAACTTACTCAGGGTCTCCTTGCCAGTCACGAGCAAAGTTGGGACCTGAGTCTTCCTCTCTCCCTCCCAGTTGGGGGAGTGCTCCCACTTTTGCTCCCAGCCCCCTCCCCTATGATGGTGATACAATTTCATGTCCATTTGATAAAAGAATGAAGGGGTGGAGTCTAGTCTGTCAATCAGGTTGCTGCCTGAAGATCCCTCCTTGTGGGTGTGGCCTTCCATGAGGATTCTGGGGACTTCCTCTCTTCCCCCTGGGAGGAGGGCCACACTCTCACTGCTTCAATTTCCTGTTGACAAGCCACACGAAGTCACGCTGGTGGAGCCAGAGCCCTAGGGATGCGTCATTGCCCCTGGACCCACAGGACTTCCCCACCAGCCTGTGATCTTCCTGCATGTGCTGCATGCATCTGAAGAGGAGCCCTTGGGCTAATGTGGAACTTATGGGCTTGATCTGGACGGGGCTAGAATGCTTTATTGATGAATAACTACTTCTTGATATGAAGTTCTCTCCTCTGCATAGATGAGTGTCCCTGCATTTGTTTCTCCAGTCTACCTGGAACTAACACCTCCCCAATTACTGACCAGCTTGTCCTCGGTCACTCAGCAAAATGCTTACAGAACCTACTAGGCGCGCCAGGCAGTATTCTAATTGCTCAATCAATACCACATAGCGTTTGGAGGAAAGAACTGTAAAAGACTGTGTTCACTTCCTCTTGCTACTCTAACAAGTGACCTCAAACTTAATGGCTCCCCACATCACAACCTGGTCTAGAGCTGAGAAGCCTCCTTGGTCACAAAGAGGGCTTCCGCAGGCCCAGATCACTTCTGGAGTCCTTAAACCAGGTTCTCAACCTTCCTCATGCTGTGGTGGCCCCCAAGCATAAAATTGTTTTTATTGCTACTTCATAGCTGTCATTTTCCTTCCCTGTCTTATATAAAGGCTTAGTCCCTTCCTCCAACTTCACACACCAGCAGCATGGCTGCTTCTCTCTCTGCCTTGTGCTTCCATCTTTCCCCATCTCTTTCTGACTCTGATCCTCCAGCCTGCTCTAAGGCAGTGGTTCTCAGCCTGTGGGTCGTGAACCCCTTGGGGTCAACTGACCCTCTCACAGGGATAGCCTGATTCATAACAGTAGCCAAAGGACAGCTGTGAAGTAGCAACAGAAAAAATTTCATGGGGAACTATATTAAAGGGTCATGGCATGAAAAAGGTGGAGAACCACTGCTCTGAGGAGA
Organism: Nesogale talazaci; assembly: GCA_004026705.1. Lineage (NCBI taxonomy): Eukaryota > Metazoa > Chordata > Mammalia > Afrosoricida > Tenrecidae > Nesogale > Nesogale talazaci. Next base: position 8,353 of record PVJH01023081.1, on the reverse strand, counting down.
TCTATAAAAACAAAAGGATTACACTTGAGCCACTCCTGAAGTAATCCAAAATAATCTCCCCTTCTCACGATGCTTAATGGAATTGCACCTGCAAAGCCCATTTTGCCATTTGCAAGTCGGCAGTATGAAGCCACCCGCCATTCCATGGGATAAAGCAGGGGGGGCGTCTACCCCCATCAACAGCCACAGTCTCAGAAACCCACAGGGACAGTTCTACCCTGGCCTCAAAGGCCACTGTGAGTGGACATCGACTCGACTCAGTGAGTTTTAGTGCGTGAAAGTGACTAGTCACAGAGCCCAAGGAGAAGGGCATGTGTGCCTTTGAGGGGTTGTTATCTACTCTGCCACAGGTCACCCTCCCATCTCTCCCAAATCATGTCCGTTCCACCTGCAAACTACATCGATCCCATCTCAGAGTCCCCTTAGACTCGCAGGTTGGGCATAAACTCGAGCCCCACATCCTGCCGTCTGAAGGAGGCATGAGCCGGGTGGGGAACTGCTTCTCCAGCTGTAGGCCTCTGAGACTGGAAAACGAGTCATCTGCTCCCGGAAGACAGTGGCAGGTCAGACACAGGAGAGAAATGAGTGGAAAGAAAAGGGGCAGGGGGTGAGGCGGTGTCACTAAACCTCAGCAGTTCTAAATGTCAACCGGATAAAGGCCATCAAGTTTCAGGGCTCAGGGATTAGGGTGCTGCCCTCTGAGCCTGCCCCCAGATCCATCCTTCCTTGTCTCGTGCTTGCCAGGGAAGAAGGCTTCGTAGCCTGTCTCCTGCCTGTACAACTCTGGGAGTCTGACCTCCTCCTTTCGATTTGTCCTTTCTCCATCTCTGTCAGTCCAAGCCGGCAGTGTTCCTGTCGCTAGAACACTCTGAAAACTCAGTAGGCCTCCCGTGTGCACCTCAGGCTTTGTTCCCTCAGACTAGAGCCTCCTTCAGAGACCTTTGCTGGGCGATGGACCCGTCATCTCTGTCCCTGGCTTTTAAGGGGACCTGGTGAGTCCCACATCAGACCTCTTTAAGAGCCGTTGCTGTGACTAAATGCTCCAACCTCCAGGTCCTTCTCGTGGTTCTCAGCCTTCCTCAGGCCGCGACCCTTTCATACAGTTCCTCATGTGTGGTGACTCCCAGCCATAAAATTATCTTCATTGCTACTTCATCACCGTCATTTGCTACTGCTATGGATCTGATGGGCAGGATGTATTTTCATGTGTTACACATTGAACGTCATGAAAGCATAGTGATGAATCACAAAAGCAATATGTAAGTCCACCTTGTGAACTTTTTGTTTCTAATGACAAATAAATGAAATGTTGTTTTGAAGCATGGGTAACACTTTTGGGCAGGGACTCATAGGTGGGCATATTGGCATGGAGGCAGACCGGCTTAGAGACAGAATAGGAGCGGTGTCTCGGTTCCTAAGACCTGTGGGATATGTGTCTTCTGATGGTCTTAGGTGACCCCTGTGCAAGGGTCAGTCGACCCACCAAAGGGGTCGAGACCCACAGATGGAGATCCACTGGTCTAAGTAAGTGCTAGTGAAAGGTGGTCCAGCCACACCCTGGCTTTTTGGGAGGAAGCACTGTTTCCTGATCCTGGACCTTCTGGTACAGCATCTTTTGCCACCGAGCCACCCTAAGCATTTTTCACCTCTTCAAGTTCTGTTTCTCTTTTGTTTTTTGTTTTTTTTTCCCTCTCTTGTTCCCTCCCCCTCTTCCCTCAACCTGACTCTCTCCTCACATACTTTATTCTAAGCAGTAAGAAAAAATAGATCAAGATACACTTTCAACAGCTTGCTTAGACATCTCCTCGGCCAAATATTCGAGTTTGTTGCTCGCTTTCCGCCCAATCCTGGGACACAGTGGGTGCCACCGGAGAGCAGGATTTTCCCTTTCCTCCGCTTTCCAATAAGGAAAGTGCTCCAGAGCCCTTTCCAGGGGCGCCTTTTACACCCAGGTTTCTGTCGACCACCTGTTGATGGCAATTCAGGTATTCTCTGGGAAAAGAGAAGCTGCCTCTCCTGCCCTTCTCCCTCCCTATGGAGCCCTCACTGGGGGAGTCCCATGTCCACGGGCTCCAGGGGTCAAGACCGGAACAACTGCTGGGCCAACTATCCAGCCTTGAGGGGTGGCTTCTCTTGGCCTCCAGACTGTGCTGGATCTGCGAGGAGGGCAGAGGTTGCCACCTCCAGGGTACCCTGCCCACACCTTCCCAGTGGGTTCTTTGGACCTTGGTGTGTAACTATCAAAGCTCCCCCCCGCCCCCAACCTTTCAAAAGTGATCCGGTTTGGGTGATTTCCATCATCTGGACCCTCTAGGCATAGCTATTCCTGCCCAGCCTTAAGGAAATCAGCACTCCCATGGACACAAAGGGGGCGTGTTTGAAAAAAAAGGTGAGAGTGGAGTGCTAAATGTGAGTGCACCCAGATGCTGTTAACCCCCCCACAAGTCACGGACCCCCAACCAGCCACGGGACAGTTTGCTACCTGGAACCCTAGGGTCTTTGGAAGCCTTCAGCATTTCATATTCCCAGCGTGTGATCCCTGGACCAGCAATATTGCCCTGTCAGAAATGCAAATTATTGGGCCCCATCCCAGACCTGCTGGATCAAAAACACTGGCAGGGGGGAGGGGGGAGCGCACAATGGACTTTAAGGAGCCCCACAAACGTGGTCTCTGGTAGACACTCACTCAGTGGACGTCCCCGGCAGCGGCGGTGGGGGTGGGGGGGAGCATGTGAACATCAGTTGCCATCAAGGTGCTCTGTCCAGAGAGGGGCTTGTTTCCCCCAGCTTCAAAGCAGAGGCAGTGCACGGGTTGGGATGAGATTGGCAACTGAGGTTGATGTGGGAATAGACCTTTGGTTCTAATGATGCGTTGTCAAGTGGGTTTTTACTGAAAGTCCCACCTTTGATTGTTCATCTCTCTGCTTGGCTGCTGGCAGGAGCTCAGAAAAAGCCCGGAGCGCGGTGTGAAGCAACCAAAGAAGCCAGAGGCCTGGTCCAGTGACGATGACGACGAGTACGACTCCATTGAGGAAGACGTGTTCTCTGAGCCCGAGCCTGAGGGCCCGGAGCTGGGGAGCCTTCCCAGCGAGGCCGCCCTTCTTTCAAGTGGGCACTCCGGGCAGAAGGACCTCCCTGACGACCACGAGGCAGCAGGACACCCTCCCCAGAGCCCAGACACCCTGGTGATGCTGGCATTGAATACGCCTTCCGCAAGTGAGCGCCAGCGTATGTGACGTTTCGTTGTTGTCTGTCTGTCTGTCTGTCTGACTTTGTCTCTGGATCTACTGGTAGCCCCTTGAACGTCCAGGGACACTGTGGGTCAGCTCTGGGTAAGGGGCCTCCTGGACCAGGGAGGTAGATTCATCAAGTCTCTGTCGATGGCATGGGGCTTACGACAGAGTGCCGTCGGCACAAGGGCCCAGTGATTAGCTCAGATCAGTGAGGAGCCCAGGGCAGAAGCTCTCAACTCAGACCCAGCTGGCCGAGTCACAGGGCCGGGGCGTGTAGGGAGCAGGGCAGAGCCCTGGAGGCTCAGTGGTTAAGCCTTGGGGTGCTCACTGTAAGGTTAGCCCCTTGGAATCCACCGGCCAGCCCACGGGAGAAAGACAAGGCCCTCTACTCCCGTCACGCGCTCGTCTCAAGCCCACAGGCTCAGTTTGGCTCTCCCCACATGGGGTCGCTATGAGTCACAGTCGACTTGTTGGCATGAGCGGGACCGGAGCGCCTATGGAGAGATGAGGCCAGTCGCTGTTCCTCGGGCTCCTTCCCAGCATCCTTTGCACACCTCCTCCCGACTTTGCTCTGAAATGCAGTGCTACGGTTTGATCAGCGGCTGGATCACTTGGTGCGAGGCCTGGGGCATTCAGGAGAAAATCCCCTCTGGGGTCCTGCTCCCCCCTTCCGCAGTGTGCTGTCATTCACAGGCAGCTTTTCCACACGCAGAAGCAGAATTGCTGTTGTCGGAGCCGTCTCTTTTCTGTTCCATGCGGCATCCTGCGAACGCACTGTTTCCGGGGAATCTGCTTTCTCTGGGGGACAAGGAGCAGGGAGAGAGGACTGGGGGTGGGTCACCGGGGCCCCCCCAGGCCCTGAGAATGGCAGGCTGTCTCCTCATGGTACAGAGAGCCAGTACAGTTTGATGCCAGATGCCGTTTGAGGTTAATCCCAGGGTGTGTAAAGTGAGAAGAGCGAAGCTCAGATTCTTGACACTTTACATTTTTTAGCAATTAGCCTGCTGGCGGGCCCCCTGTGGCTCTGATGGTTGCCGAGGGTGGGCATTGCGGGGCATTGCCTCACTCACTCCCCACTGATGCACAGTAAGAGGAGAGCTTTACCCAGGGGAGCACGCAGGAGACCCCGGGGGCCCGCGGCAAGGTCTCGCCAGACTCCAACACGGTATTGGGGTTCCAAATGAACCGTGAGCAGCTCCTCGAGCGTGGTCCCCAGAAACTGTGTGTGGTTCTAGAATGTTCATTCAGTCATCCGTTCAGCACATGTCCCGCCCTGGACACTGTATGCACACAGGTAGCCGGAGAGGAAGCTGACAGGTGAGCCCTGCCTCCAGCTCTCATATCCCAGCAGGGAAAGGGGCCGTGGCATGTCAGGATGGATGTGAAGCGTGGCTGAGTTTTTACTGACCTGTGCGGACCAAGCACTATTCGAAGGGAAACATGCCAAGGGAAGTGTGACATTGCCTGGCATCTTACTGACGGGGAAACCAAGACACGGAACGATCAAATGACTTGCCCAGGGTGACACCGGGAGGGGCAGAGGTGGGGATCTGGGGTGTCTCGGCCCAGGCTAAGTCAACAGGCAGAAGGCAGCCCTGGGCAATGGGGTGTCCAAAGGCCACCCCACCCTCCTAGGTTGTGAAATCAATGCGAGATCAGAGTGTGACTCTGCTAGGATCGAAGTCACCATTACCGCTAGTAAGAGCTGGATGGTGGGCCCTCCCATACAGCCTCTCTGCAGTAAACAGCCGCCCCGGCAGAGTCAGGCCCGTTGCTGGGGGCACGGTGGCAAGAGGCAGGGATCCCTGAGGACGGCCCTGCCTGGGCTGGGTCTTGTCTGCTGCGTGCTCTCCCTGTCTCCCTGTGAGCAGATCAGATTGGGGGTTCAGAGAAAGGTCGGAGTCGTTTCCCCAGCAGGGCTGGGATCCTGGGTTCGTCGGGAGTTTAGGGACGAGGAGAGAATGGCACTGCCTTTAAGAGTCATGGAGATAAGAGAAGGACACAGCAGTATGGAAACTGGGGTTGGGGCCACTTCCACCGGAATGGTCCGAGAGGTCACCTTTTCAGAGGAGGTGATATCTGAGCCAGGACAGACATGGGGAGGAGGAAGCAGTCATGGGGACAGCATCCCAAGCAGGGGGGACAGTGAGTAGCCCCAAGAGTCTCGAAGAGACCAAGAGCTTGGAAGGTCTAAGGGCAGAAGAAGGGAGCATGGGACTAGGGCTGAGTGAGCAAGGGACCGTGTGCTGTGACATGGCATCACTGGGGGGTGGGGGGTGGGGGTCCCAGGACATATTCCATGCAGACCCAAGGGATCAAGTTTGGGTCCTGCAGTGCCCATGAAAAATATTCTTCGATAGACTTACATTTTGCTAAGTCATTTGATTATTGTTGAGAATACACACAGGCAGCAAAAGATATCGCCATGAGGCGGGGTCTGCACATGGCTTACATAGACTTGTCAAGGGCTGATTTGTGGAGAGAAGGCAGTCACCATAGATAGGAATGAGGGGGCCAAGACGGGCGCCAAGCCAGGCAGGCCTGGTTAACTCCTGTTGCCGTCACCCTGTGGCTCTGGGACCCGAGACCAGTCACCCGAAGGTGGAGCTGTGTCCTGCAGTAGGATGCGTCCACATTCCATGGCCGGTGGAACGTACCGTCACCGTTCCGGTGACTCCATACACCACAACACACTTCTGTGCCCCAGCCCCGGGGCTCAGCAGCGTGATCATGGGTCTCACGTGGCCACGCTCATGATGTTGGCAAAGTTCCATTTCTTGGAAGGGGGGCTCTACTCCCCTGCAGGGAGGACGGGAGAGCCCATTTCTTGTCCATTTCCTTACCTTTGGCCCCCTGCCTCCCTCCTCCAGACCAGCACCAGCCCAGCTCTGGTCACATCATTCACAACCTTTCCCCACCACCAGCCCCTCCATTTTTTAAGGGCCCTTGTGGTTATGTTGGTGGTGTATGTTGTCTTGGTTAGAACTTCTGGCTGTTAACAAAAAGGGTCAGTGGTTCGGACCCACCAGCTGCTCCACTGAAAACAGGCGTGGCGGTCCCCAAATTGACAGCCTTGGGAGCCATGTGAGGACAGTTCTCCTGTGGTCTGCATGGCCACTGTCAGACGGGGTCTACTCAAAGGCAACAGCTTCGGTTCTGGCTTGAGTAATGACTCTGGGCCGACTCAGACGGCCCAGGAGACCGTGTCTGTTTCAAGGTCCTCTGGTGGATGATGGGAAGTCCCCTTGGCCATGTCACCCAGCACAGCACAGCACAGCACAGTCTGCCGAGGTTCCCAGGTGGCCTCTTTGTGGAAAGGGTCCTTGTTCTACCTCCGAGGAGGAGGGAGGGGGGTCTTGAGACAGTCTGCGTCCAGGACACAGCCCTGGCTGGCCATTGCTCTAACTGCCCTCAGCCTCATTTTCAGCTCCCAGGGAGCCAGTCGCCAGGCCATCTACTCCCTCCAGTCTGTGTCTCGTCACACTGGACATAGTCCTCTTACTCCCCGATCAGAGTCTGCCCTTGGGGCCCAGGGGTCAGGCCAGCCAGCGAGCACATACCTGACAATGTGGTGGATAGACACATGTCCTTCCCAGAGTAGGAGTGGTGGCCAAGTAAATCAGGCCGACACCACCCACCTCCTGGACATTAACCCAACCGGAAGCTCCCCCAAGCACCCTGGAGCCCTGACCTCAGGCAGGACTTCTTTTGGGGGACCCCACAAGCCCCAGGAGCTTCTTGGCTGGGATTCGCTGCTCGGTGCACTTTAGGTCAACATTTCCTGGGTGCCTTCTATGCCAGCCAGGAGGACCTGGGCCCAGGGACTCCAGAACTCTGAAAAGGCCCAGGTGGCACAGTTATTTCCCATAGCACGAGGAAGGACGTACCGCCGGTGAGACCTGATGGTAAGACCTGCCCCTGAGGACCGGGGGCGTCCTGGTGGCATCTCCTTCCTTGTTCACATGCGGTGACTCTGAGCAAACTGTTCTGGGGGCCAGACCAGCAGAGTGCCTGGCACAGGACAGGGGTCCAAGCAATATTTGTGGAAAGAATAAGCGATTGAACCAAGGAATCAATGCAGGAGCCAGATATCCCTGCCCACCTGCTCACCTTGGGCATCACCTTTGACCTGTAAATGTCATTTTCCTGCAGGTGGTCGGCGGGAAAGACATTTGTCTGCCAAACGGAAGGACAACGCCAACGTCTTCATTCCCAGCAAATCTGAGCCAACCCTGAGCCACCAGCCCCCTGCCACACTCCCGGACCACGAGAGGCCTTATTCTAGTAAGTTCTGGGCTCCCCTGTGCTGGGGGGAGAGGGGGAATGGTGCAGTGGGGCTCTGTGGTGGAAGAGCCCTCGTTTGACTCTCTCCCCACCCCACCCCCCGCGCCACCGAGGGTGGGGCTGACGGCTCTCAGCCACTTTTCCCGTTCTGTGGCAAATATGTGGTTGGAATGGCACGTGGCTTTTGGTTCGTACCTTTAAATGAATATGCTTAACTCTCTGGGTCATGGTATGTGCAAGATTTGATGATGAATACACACACTGTCTCTGGTGATATGAGGAGCCCCGTGCATTGAGCCAGCCACCAACATAAGCTTCTACTCATATCACCTCATAACCAGTCCATAAGAGGGGCACAGGGGTTGTATATACCTCATGGATAGAAACTGACACACAGAAAGACAGTCCACCCAGTTGAAACCAGCCAAAACCAAGCTCTGTCACTGAGTCGATTCTGCCTCCCGTGACTCTGCAGCCCAGGGTAGGACTGTCCCTGTGAGCTTCTGAGACCGTGCCTGTTTATGGGAGTTGAAACCCCTTCTTCCTCCCATGGAGCGGCTGGTGGTTTTGAACCGCTGCCCTTGCAGATCACAGCCCACTTTGTAACCGCTCCACACACCACTCGGGGCCTCTTCGCCAGCTGGAAAGGAGCCGATAAAGGGCTCAACGATGATAGAGGTGACTCCACTGGGTGTTTAATCAGGAAACTGCTCACCTGTGAGGCTGTAAATGGATTGTCTCATCCTTATGCCTGGTGTTAAACAGGGCCGGATGCTCTACCAGGGCCACCTGGTTCTGGGACATCTGTGACACAAGGGACCTCAAAGAAATCAAGG
>PVJH01023080.1:0-35484 GCA_004026705.1 Nesogale talazaci | reverse complement strand
TCCTCTGGCCCCTAGACCTGAAGGATAATCAATGCGTGTTGTTTAAAGCCTTTTCATGGGGGAAATTTTCCAAGAGCAACTCTCTGTTAGAAGACAGTGCAGATAGTGTGGAAGCCCCTCATTTCCTTGGTCCATTTAGCCGCTGGCGGTATCTCAGTCACGTCTATACTGGTCAGCGACAGTCGGCTCCTCAGTGAAGTCTAGGCTGCTTTTGTTCACAGTCTCCAACACAACTGTGCTTCCTTCTAGTGCCCAACCATTTCTTTCTCTGTTGCCTACATATCTTTGATTACAGACTGTTTGGGTTTTTTTTTTCCCCTGCAAAAGGGTGGTTATGTATGTGGACATTAAGTGCCTCTGACCAGCTCTCCTTAGAAATTAAAAACTTTCAGGATGGTTCACCAAGCGGCTGCCCCCAGTGTCGACCACACTGTGTGCATGTGCGGGCTCGAGATGGCACGTGCGCATGAGTAAGTGTGAATACACATGTGCACGCCCATGTGCGAGGGTCTGGCAGGGCTGGGCTGCACACGTTTTCTGGGATACCAGGAAGCTGCTTGCCTCTCCCCGGTTCACCTCTTTCTACCACCTCACAGCTCTCCAGGGAATGAAGTCTGGCCTCAGACTCGGTGGGCTTCACCGCGCGGGAGAGACTCCCACCCACTGAGTGCCATAGGGCATGGGCATCAAGGGGCACGGCTGACCTGTGGACACGAGGGCCGCAGCCATCTCCCACACAGGCCCTCGACGCTGTCTGTTCCCTCTGTCTGGAAAGCTCCTCTCCAAGCCCTGCACGTGGCTGGCTTACTTCCTCTCAGCTGTCACTGGCTGCCCTCGTTCCTCCTCCTCAAATTCATGTCCCTCCTTGGCGGGCAGTGTTTCAGAACCCGAACCCCTGCTTCTAGGTTCTGGTCCCCTTTGGAAAGGCAGCTTGAGAAGGGCAGGGTCTCAAACTGACTGACAGAGAGACTCAGTGACCTGGTCCTGGGGATGCACCCTGCCTGCTCCCACTAACAGACTGCCTGTCCTGACCAGCGGCGGGGTGGGGTTGGGGGGCGGAGTCGGGGGGGGGGGCGCGTCTGGGCATGACTGGTAGGCAGGACGTTCAAACTGTCCCGGGGAAAGTTGGGCCCGCAGCCTGCCATCACCCACCCACCCACTTTGGCTGGGCACCCCGGGGCTAGAATTTACCAAGGATCTCACCAAGCTCCTGACTGCCTCACCAGGGTACATGCACTGCCTCTTCCCCCCAGGGAGGCTTTTCTGGCTCAAACTACCCAGTTCCTGCTTTCCTTCTTGGGCCCCACGCCCTCACCCTTAGTGACTATGTGACCAGATGCATCGCCTTTTAACAATTTGTCCCGTGCCCTACAGTGTTTTAAAGTTAAACAAATATATTACAATACATTTTTGCGTTCTATGAACATTTTTGTTGCTCCATATAGACCAAATTTTTAATTACGAGTCCCCCCTCATCCCCGGTCACTGGTGTCCGGCTTAAAATCTGGTCACTTTACCACTGCTGGTGAGCTGACCTGGCTGAGCCCACAGAGTCCCAGGAAGCCTCTCTGACAACACCCACTCTCCCGCTTCTCTGCCTCCGCACCCTCACAGCCTGTGCCCGCCCCGTTTGCATCGGTGCACACTGGTCGGAGCAGAGCAGGTGCTGCACCGAACAGCAAACGTTGGGACACACCATCCTTCCCACTTTATGATGGGACATCTGCGCTTCCAGCCCCTCCCACTCAGCTTCCTGCTTGGCACTGGGCACACCCAGAGAGCCCGGCTACCAGGCCTGCTGGGGGTCGCCACCCTCCGCAGGGGGTCAGAGACCCAGCAGCAGGAGCAGAGTCCTTGGGTATGCCTCCTCTCTGCAGCCAGCAGTCATTCCAGGAGGTTAGGACCCCCCTGCACACCCACCAGAGTTCTGCCCCAGCCACATGGGACCTACATGCGAATCTGGGTCTTCTTCAGGGTGAAGCTCAGCTCCTCCAGGGCCTCCTCCATCTCCTGCGTGTTCTGGATCAGGGAGAGGTTCTCCTCCTCCAGCTTGGTGAAGAGGTCCAGGAGCTGCTGGGGCTCCGTGAAGTATAGCTCCACGTTCTGCCCACAGACATACGGGGAGGGACAGCTTGTGCTCTCCAGTGCTCCCTGTGGCCCCCCATGTCTGCTCCCTGGACCCCACCACTGACCTCGCTATCACTGTCTGGGTCCTCCTGCTCCAAGAGGATCATGGAACTGGACCTGTGGAGAAGTGGGGCTCAGTCAGACCCAGGAGAGGCAGGGACAGGAGTCAGCTTGCTCTGGCTTGGCCAGGGACACAGGACAACCCTGACCCGGCCCCGAGCAGCAAGCAGCCCCCTTGGGTTTCTAGTCGTCTTGCTGCAGCTGGGGTGGGGTGAGTGTGAGTGCTTCAGCAGATCTGACTGTACAAGGGAAGGAAGCAACACCGTTTCACGACCGAAGTCAGCGGAGAGTATCTTAGTGATGGCAGGGTTGGGAAATACTCCTTAAAACGCACCAACCACCTGATACACTGATCTACAAAGGCTTGCCTCCATAGAGTCACTTCTGTTTCTAAAAAGGCTTTAGTAATAATAATAATAATAAAAATTTTTAAAAGACTTTAGTAAGAGAGGAATCATAGTAGCAAGATGGAGACAAGGAGACATTTGTCACACCCACTTATTACACTTAGAACACATCGGGCTGAATGCAGTGGCAGAGTATGTGGGAAACAATTCGGAAATGCTAAGAAAAAGGCCAGTGTTCCAAACCCAAACATACAGAAGCCAAATAGGGAGGTACCACGAGCAGATTGTGAATGGCCAAAGGCAGGTGCAGGAGTGCTCAGATGTGTGGCCTGAAGAAAACGTGACTGAAACCGTGACCAGGTAACGCTTCATCCCCTTCCAAAAGGCTACAACAAAAAGAAGTGACACTACCACGTTCCGGGGAGAAGTCCGGGCCACTGGAGGACCACTGGTTTGACTGTACAATGGTGCGAGCACTTAGGAGAACAGTCTGGCAGCAGGTGGTTACAGCTAAGCACATGAGCACCCCGTGAGCCAGAAGTCAACATTTTTAGATACAGCCTATCCAAAATGTGTGCACGAGACGTTTGTAGCAGCTTTTGATCAATATAGGAAGGAATCAAAGCAAACTACATGGCCAATGGAGAGAATGGACAAACACGGTGCGGGGGTGGGGGTGGGGGTGTTAACCCTTGGACTGGGGCACTACACGCGAGGAAAGGGAAAGGTGACTGCTCCTCCACACAGCAGGTGGACATGAAGTGGACCAAGTGAGACTAAGAAGGACATACGCTGTTTCATCAAAGTGATGCAAACTAAGAGCGAGGGCATATCTTCCCAAAGGAGAGGGGGAAAAGTGCTGAGCTTTGTGGGGATCTGACTGGAAGGTAGCATTAGAGCTGTGGTTCTCAGCCTTCCTCACGCCGCGACCCTTTAATACAGCTCATGTGGTGACACACACACCCCACCATAAAATTATTCTCGTTGCTACTTCATTGCTGTAATTTTGCAACTGTTATGAATCGGGTGAGCCCTGTGAAAGGGTTGTCCGACTCCCCCCAAAGGTTGAGAACTGCTGCACTAGAGAGTTCTTCTGGGTCCAGAAAATGCCCTATGTCTAGATATGGGTGTATGATTCATGGCTGTAGGTGTATGCAAAAAAAAAAGTCATTGAAACGTTCACTAAGATTTACTTATTTTCTGAACTGTCGAACCTCAAAATAAATGAAAAAAGAAAAAACCCAAGTCAAACGATTATTTGCTTGCTTACCCTTTGCCACTGGCTCCTGCTCTGACCTTCCTAGGTACACCTCCTCGTCTCTCCCTCTCAATCTCCTCCTCCAGCTCTTGAGTCTGTCCCACCTGAATATTGAGGACATCTCAAGAACGAATTTGACTAACTGACACTAAGGAGAGAAGACTTGATGAACTGTGGGGAGACATGAAGACCATCATTCATGAATAAAGCAAAAGGTCATTAAAAAGAGGAAAGAGGAGAGAGAGTCAAGATGGAGTGCAGGTAGAATCACCTGTCCAGTGCGCCTGTTGTTAAAGGAGAAAATTAAGAGATAGGCATGGGAAGCAAGCGTGTAGAGAAAGTAATGGGACTGACTCTTCGGGAGGGACTTGGAGGAGGAAGAGGCAGGGGAAAGGAGCCGTGAGCGAACAATGCCATAAACGGGGGAACTAGAGAATTAAAAGTAACAATGAGGACCACATAAGAGATCCTGAGGGTGTTGGAGCAACAGCAATCTAATTGAGAAGAATTACTAAGAGGCAGAAGAAGGATGAGTATGAAGCGGGGCAGGAGGAAGGTAAAAGGAAACTGAGGAAAGATATAGGAAGCTAAGCAGTGGATAGAGGTATAAACAGGTACATACCTAAACACATCACATCACAGAAATAGAAGTATTGGCCTATGTACATGTGTTTCTATAGCAATACAATGAAGAAATGGGCCTTTGAGCCTTTGCTCAACCCCATCCTCAAAGCAAGAACACTGTTCTAGCAAACTGGCAGTCTGTGATGCTCACCCTCTGGATATGGTCCCTGAAGGCAAAATGTACGCATAAGCAAATGTGCTGAAGAAAGTTGATGGTACCTGGCTACCAAAAGATATAGCAACTGTGGTCTTCAAGACTTGAAGCTAAACAAGTGGCCATCTAACAAAGAAGCAACAAGCCCACATGGAAGAAGCACACCAGCCTGCGCAATCATGAAGTGTTCAGGGATTGGGGAACAGGGATCAGGAGACTGAACACAAGCGAAAAAAAAAACAAAAAACAAAACATTGTTGAGGATGAAGGGAGAGCAGAGACCCAAAATCCATCTGTAAACAATACGACTTCTCACAGAAGGGTCACAGGAAGGGATGACTCAACCAGGGTGCAGTTTAGCACCAATGAAACACACAATATTATCCTGGTTCCTTGAGACTTCCGCACCCCCAACCATCATGACCCCAAGTTCAGTTCTGGCTAGACTGGAGCATATGCATTGGTCCAAATAAGAGTTCATGACACAGGGAATCCAGGTCAGATAGTCCCTTCAAGAACAGAAATGGAAGTAACAATATCAGGTGCATATGGGGTAAGATTGGGGGAGAAAGGAGGATCCAATCACAACAATTGATCCATAGCCCCCCCCCTTCCTTTGAGGGAGACGAACAACAAAAACAAATGAGAAGGCAGACCAACATCAGTATAAGGTGAAAATTTATAATGTATCAAAAGGTCATGAGGGTGGAATGGGCGGGAAAGAGGAAAAGAAGAGGAACTAACACCATGGGCTCAAATAGAAAGTAAGTGTTTAGAAAAATGATGTTGGCAACACATGTAGAAATATGCTTGATACAATTGATGTGTGGATTGTTGTAAGAGCCCCCAATAAAATGATCTTTAAATTTTAAAAAGACATAAAAAAGATAGGAAAGAAAGAACCAAAGTAGATGTCAGAAGAGATGCTGAACCTTGTTCTTTGGGGTAGCGTAGCTAGAGCCAGTGGAAGAAGTGGTGATCTAAATAAACTGAATAGAAAATTTCAAAGGACAGCTCAAGAAGACACAGCCAAATACCACAATGGAATGTGTCAAAACCTTGAACGAGGGAACCAAACGGGAAAAGCACACTCAGCGTATCTTAAACTGAACTCAAGAGAAAATTCAAGCCTTGAGTGGAAATCTTGAAAGATTCTGTGGGGAAAATATGGAATGATGCAGGAAGCTATCAAGAGAAGATGAAAAGAATATGCAGTCACTGTACCAAAAAGAACTGGTCAATATTCCACCATTTTAGGAGGGAACATATGAACTAGAACCAATGAAAGTGCTGAAAGTGGTACCAGCCGAGGCCACTTAACCACTGCACTAGCAGAGATCAGGGCAAGTGGAGCTCAGGGCTCATAGTAGAGGGATTTCACTGTAACAGGACAGTCAGAAGAACCCTCACTGAGATGTTGCAGGTGAGCAAGAACTTGGAGATCAAGGGGTGAGGACATGAGTGGGGAGAAGTGTTCTGGGCTGAGGGGACAGCCAGAGCAAGGCCTTGAGTCCAGTGAGGCTTTGTGTTTGAGGAACTCTAAGGTGGCCAGTTGTGCAGTGGTTGCTCCTGGGTGTCATCAACTTGGCTCTGACCCATAGCAACCCCCTGCACAGCAGCATGTAACAGCGCATGGACCCGCACCATCCTTACACACTTTCCCATGCCTGAGCCCAATGTTGTAGCTATGTGTCGTCCATCTCATGGAGGGCCTCCCTCTCTTGCGTTGTGCCTCTAGTCTACCAAGTCCAGGGACTGGTCTCCTCTGACAGCAGGTCCAAAGTAGGTAAGATGAAGTCTTGCCTTCATTACCTCCAAGGAGTACCCTGGCCCTATTTTTCTAAGACAGATGAGTTTGTCATTTTAGCAGTCCATGGTACTTCCAATATTTTTATCCAGCACCATGATTCAAAGTCCTCAATTCTTCCTTCGTCTTCCTTAGTCAACGTCCAACTTTCACATGCATGTGAGATCATGGAGAGTACTATGACTTGGACCAGCTGCACCTTAGTCCTCAAAATAACATCCTTGCTCTTCAATACTTCTTGTGCAGCAGATTCACCTAGTGCAACTCATCTTTTGATCTCCTGACTGCTTTTCTCCAAATATGGTGTATCTGTTGGTCCAGTTGTATGGATTTTGGTCTTCTTTACATTGAGTTGTAATCCATACTGAAAAGCTATAGTGCTTGGTCTTCGTCAACAAGTGTTTCAGGTCCTCATTTTCAGCAAGCAAGGTTGTGTCATCTTCATACTGCAGGTTGTTAATAAGCCTCCAATCCTGGTGCAACATTCTTCTTCATATAATCTAGCTTCTCTGATGATTTATATGGTATATAGACTGTACAAATATGTTGAGAGGGTGGCACCTAGATGTAAACTTTTTCTGATTTTAGGCCATGCGGTATTCCCTTGTTTTGTTTGCACAACTGTCTTCTGATCCATGTACAAGTTCCACCGGAACACAATTAAGTGTTCTGGAATTCTCATTCTTCTGAAGGCTATCCAGAGTTGGTTATGATCTGCACAGTCAAATACCAGGGCATCGTCAATAAAACACAAGTAAACTTCTTTCTGGTATGCTCTGCTTTGAACTAAGATCCATCTGACACCAGTAACGATATTTCGTGTTCCTCGTCCAAAGCCTGAACTTCTGGCAGTTCCCTGGCAATATAGTGCTGCAACCACTATTGGATGATCTTCAGCAAAATTTTACTTGCTTGTGCTGTCAACGACCATGTTCTATAATTTCAGCATTCACCTTTCTTTTTTTTTTTTTTGGCATGGGCACACAAATAAGGATCTCTTCCAGACAGTTGGCCAAGTAACTGTTTCCCAAATTTCCAGGCATAGATGGGTGAACGCATCCAGTGCTCCCTCAGCTTGTTGAAATAGGTCGGTGGGTATTCCATCCCTTCCCGAAACCTTGCTTTCGGCTAATACTTTCAGTGCCACCCAAGCCCTGCCTCACAGCACTGCCAGGGCTCCTTCTCTGGGGAATCATGCAGTGCTGTTACTCTGTGCTACAGTAGGGTCAAGTTGGAAGCTATTCTACGACATTGAGGCTTTTTCTTTGTCTAAATTCTGCTCTCAGCCCTTGTCACTGTCAGCCGTCAATTTAGTGCCTCTTAGCTCTGAATCCACCCTTCCATATTGCTCTTGATGATCACAAGTGGGGTTCTGTTTAGCACTCAGGAGCTTCCGTTTAACAGGAGCTTCCCATGAAGCCTCTCCGGGGGTGGAGACTGCATGGATGCAAAAGGAAAGCAGACCTCCTGCAATTGCTAATGCAAGTGGAAGAGGGGGGGGGTTTCAACCATGTAGGTACAGCACAGGCTGATCCCTCTCCTCCTGAAGTCGCCCCCCTCACAAAGCCAGAAACAGCGAGCTAATTTGATGCCCCTTATGGTTGCCTACAAGTGACAGGGAGGAAACCCAACAGTAAAATCAAACTCACTGCAGGGCTTGCAGCTGATGTTCAATAGCCCGGGGGGAGGGGAGGGCTGGAGGGATAGGGATGGGGTGGGGGTGGGGGGTTAGATAGGGCCATTGAACTCACACGGTTCTGTGCAGCTATGGTTTTGGAAACATGAAAATATACTACCTACTAAGGACATTCAAGTTTAATTTTTTAAATGGGGGAATATTCCTGACATGATCACCGAAGACAAAAATGGTGCCTGACTATCAAAAGATACAGTGTTTAGGGTCTTAAAGGCTTGAGGTTAAATAAGCAGCCATCTAGCAGGGAAGAAGTAAGCCCACATGAAAGAAGCACACCAGCCTGTGTGATCATCAGGTATCAGGTATCAAAAGATCCCAAAAAACAATTATACTCATGCAAACGAGGGGATGGAGGAGTGGAGACCCAGAGCCCATCTGTAGACAATTGGTTATCTCCCACAGAAGGGGCATAAGGAAGGGATGGTTCAACCAAGGTGTAGGATGGCACTGATGAATCACATGTCATTCCTGAATCCTTCTCCCTGCCACCCCCCCCCCTGCCCCCACCATGACCGAGTTCTGGCTATACTAGAGAACACACATTGGTACAGGGAGAGCGCTCATCTCATAGAATTCAGGACAGATAAAACCCTCAGGAACGGTAGTGGGAGTAGCGATCGCATGATGGTAGGGGGTGGTCGGGAAGAGAGAAGGGGGAGAAAGGGAAAACCCATCACAAAGTTGGAATATATAGCCCTGCCCTACCCCCAAGGGGATGAATAACAGAAAGGTGGGTGAAGGGAGACAATGGACAGTATGGTATATGAAATAATAATA
This sequence comes from Nesogale talazaci, assembly GCA_004026705.1. Classification (NCBI taxonomy): domain Eukaryota; kingdom Metazoa; phylum Chordata; class Mammalia; order Afrosoricida; family Tenrecidae; genus Nesogale; species Nesogale talazaci. The sequence continues at coordinate 26,634 of PVJH01023080.1, read as the reverse complement.
AAAATATATAATTGATCAATGGTTCATGAGGGCTGCAGGGGAAGCGGAGGAGAGGGGGAATAGGAGCTTGGAAGGGATGATGACAACATGTATAAATATGCTTCAAACAATGCATGTATGGAATGTTATAAGAGCTGGAAGAGCCCCCAATAAGATGATTAAAAGAACTTTCTCTTAAATGGGGGAGTAGTAAAGTTTTGCTGCAACAAGGGTATGAGTGGAGAAAAGTGGGTCTAGTCTTGCTGGATGAGTTGCTGTCCATGGGATGTGGATCATACAAGCAAACCCACGGCTTAGTTTCTGTGTGGCCCTCATGCTTTGAAAATACCTTTAGAGCAAGGGCTAGCATTTAAAATCAGGTGGTTACTGAAAGATCCAAAGAGTGAGCTTCTCTGGAAGAGCTCTGAAGCTCTGGGCTCCTCCCTGGGCACATGTCACCTTCTTCCCATGATGCCTGCGTGACTGGCCTCACTTTGTCACTGGTGGTGACCTTGTGCTCCATCCTTTCCACCACTCCCCGCCTCTACCCCCACCTCCCAGCTCCCACTAAAAGAACTGGACAAAAACGACCTGCATGGTGGCACCTGCTACTACTCATAAGGTGTCTTTCTGGGCTCAAGGCTCTGAGAGCTGGGCACATTTGGGTCATGCTGGGCCAGATGCTGACTCTGGCCTCGAACTATCCCTGCCCACTCACCTTTTGAGGTCCAGACAATTGGGTAAACTCAGATGAATGCATGACTGGATACTACTGTTCGATGGTGCCAGCCCCAACCGGACGCCACGGGAGGGCTTAATGTGTTTCCTTGAAGTCCGGCCATCTGAAGGTGGCAAAAGCTTGGTTTTCAAGTACCTCCATAAAGATTTGAAGCCCTCCATCCCATAGGGGTCCACCACCAGATACCTTTGGCCCATGGGGAGGCGAGCCTAGCTCTGTTCTTTGATGGGGCTGTGGGAAGCAAAGAGAAATCCTGATGACTGGAGCTGGAGCCAGGCCTCGGGCACTCTGTTCAGGGCCACAAAGTCTCCTGGTCTCTCCTGACCCATTGTTGCCCCGGTCTGACTGAAGCTGGAGAGAGTAGCCTGTCCTGGACCGGGCCTCCTTCAAGGCTCCTGCCACCTGGGCCTGCGTCTCAGTAGGCCATGCATGCACCTGCTCCTGAGAACCCCCCTTCCCTTTCCGCTACCTTTGTCCCCAAACGATATGCTCTCCCTGGACACGGTCGCCAGCTCCCTGGACTTTTTGAAAGTCAACTTCTTTTCCTTCTGCTCAACCCACTCCTTGGGTGACAACATGTACAGGAAATCCCTGTAGATCTTGTAATGCTGCAGGGTATCTTCAAATTTGGAGATTTCACTGGAATTAAAGGAGGAGGGTGAGAGCAGGCTCCTCACTTAGCAAGACCACCCTCCATCCCAGCCGGGACCCCCATTCTCCTGCACTCCATCACGGGAGACATGTGAGTGAACCCTTGGCCACCAGCTCACTGTAACATTCAGATTTTGGTCTGCACTGGTGGGACTCTGTGGGTCCCTCTCTCTGGACCTGGATCACAGGTGACCTTTAGAAAACAATGGGCTCTGTGGATCTTCTCATCTGGAAAGTGGGCAGAAACACCGCCCAGGTTTCGGCACCACCCCTCTGCCTAACAGGAGCACTAGCAGGAAACCCCCCAGCAGAGCCAACCAGGGGCCCAGTTTGCCTTCCGAACTCCCATTTGCTCTGCAGTAGCTGCCCCTCACCTTTTGATGTTCATGATCTGGGTAGTGAGTTCCTGCATCTCAAAAACCTTCTCTATTTTGGCTTTCGTTTCCTTCTCAGCCCTAGGGTGGGTGCAGGGAGCCCAGTGAAAGTATTACAAGGGAGAAGTAAGTAAGGGAAGGGGTCAGGAGGTAGCAGGGGTGGCCAGTCTGGGGCTGGGACTCAGGCTGGGCAGGAGGGAAGCGTGTATCCAGGACTGGGGCACCCAGCCCCCAACCTCACGCTCTCAGAGCCTGCACGGAGCTGCGGTCATTCTCTCTGAGGAACTCATCGAAGAGGGCCGCATCCTTCTCCAGGGATTTCTCTGCCCGCTCCAAATGGGACTCCTCCTTGGAGACCAGCATCTCCAAGCGGTGCATCTCATTTCGCTTCATCTCCAGGGCATACTGAGGGTCACCAGAGTGGTCACCGGGGCCGTGCCAGGCTGCCATAGCCACCGACAGGCTCTCACATGGGCAGCTGGGCCTACCTGGATGAGGAACATCTGTCGCTTCTGTTTGATGTAGCTATTGATGCTTTCTGTCTCTAATTTCTTTTCTGTAATGACATAAGGGAGGCATTGAAAGTGGGGGCGGGGTGGGGGGAACCTTGAAGCAGGGCAGGGCCTATAGACTCCTGACCTCAAACTCCACTGTGCCCCCACAGCATGGACAAATTAAGACCAATCTGCGGGGGGTGATGCCTGTCTCACCTGTCTCCTGCAGAAGAGAAGAGAAGGCACTGTATTCTCATGCTCTCTCTTTTCTTTTTAAATCATTTTACTGGGGCCTCATCCAACTCGATCACAATCCATACATCCATCATGTCCAACACATTTGTGCATTTGATGCCATCATCATTTTCAAAACATTTTCTTTCTACTTGAGCCCTTAGTATCAATTCCTCATTTTCCCTCCCTTCCTTATGAATTTGATAATTTATAAATTATATCCTACACTGATCGATATCTCCCTTCAACTTTTCTGTTGTCCATACCGCTGGGAGGGGGTTATATTGTAGATCCTTGTGATCAGTTCTCCCTTTCTCACCCCACCTTCCCTTTCTCCTTCTGATATCACTACTCTCGATATCAATACTGAGGGGGTTCTCTGTCCTGGGTTCTCTGTGTTTCCAGCTCGTATCTGTATCTGTGTACATGCTCTGGTCTAGCCAGATTTGTAAAGTAGAATCGGGGTCATGATAGTGAGTGGGAGGAAGCATTAAAGAACTAGAGTAAAGATGTATGTTTCATCGATGGTATCCTGCACTTTAATTGGTTTGTCTCTTTCTTGTGACCCTTCTGTAAGGGGATGTCCAATTGTCTATAGATGGGCTTTGGGTCTCCCCACTGCACTTCCCCTCATTCACAATGATGTGATTTTTTATTCTGGATCTTTGATACCTGATCCCATTGACACTTCTTGATCATGTAGGCTGGTGTGCTTCTTCCATGTGGATTTTGTTATCTTCAAGCCTTTAATACCTCAGATGCTATATTTTTTGATAGTCGGGCACCATCAGTTTTCTTTACATTTGCTTATGCCCCCATTCTGTCCTCAGAAATGGCGTAGGGAAGGTGAGCATCATGGAATACCAGGTTATTAGAACAAAATGTTTTTATGTTGACGGAGTACTTGAGTTGAGGCCCAATGTCTGTCTACTATCTTCATATTAGAGCTGCAAATATATTCACATAAATCTGTTTCCCTGTGGTTATATATAAATATGTTTACATATGTACATACCTATAGTTAGGCCTCGGTAAATGTCCTTGGAAAGGCACTGTGTTCTCTATGGCTACAAGCTAGGCCTGGCCAGGAGTCTTTGAGATCTAATCTGGCTGTCTCTTGCAGAAGGAACCCTACTGGTATGGTGAGTGGATCAGTGGTTTGAAACCACCAGCCTCTGGCAGGGAAGGAAAAAAAGCTTTCTGGCAAGATTTGCAGGCTTAGATTTGCAAAGGGGCAGTTCTGCTTTGTCCTATGAGGTCACTATGAGGTCACTATGAGTTGGCATTGATTCAATGGCAATGAGTTTGTTTTTTTTGAGTTTGCTGTAGCGCTCTCTTCACTTAGCCTATGGCACTGGATACCCGCTGTAGCTATACCACCCAGAAGGACTTAATAAGAATACCGGCCAATCCCTAAAAGGGACTTGGAGCACCCTAAGCTCTTGGAACTTAGTTTGAGCAGTAGGCAAGTCTATACAGCCAGGGTTTAAACCGGGCAGGACAACCACACAGGGGCACCTCAGGACAAGCTTCCCAAGTGCTGGCAGGTGGCTGTGGAGCCTCCTTGGCCTTCCTGGAGAGCAAGGTCTCCACTCCTGGACTTTTTGAGAGAATGAGGATGTGGACAGGATCTCAAAACCATGTCATACGAGCCCTTCCTTTCCAGAAGACAAGTCCTGGTTTAGTGGAAGGAAGCTCATGAAGAAGCCCCTGCCTACCTGGTGGCTTTGAAGGAGACTGTTGCTCTGGAGAGCCCCCAGGATAAAAGTTGGGAGTTCAAAAGCCCATCCCTTCGGGGAGTCCAAACCTGGTTCCTCCTCACCCACTGATCCACTTCTTAGCCACTTCTCTGATTGGAGCCCTCTCTGCATTTCCTAAAGAATCGACAATGCCCCATCTATGTATCACCTACCTGTCCCAGGTGTTTGGGGGTGGAAGGTGGACAACAGAACTTACACATCTAGTTAGGGATAGTTCAGTTGTTGAATTGCATGCAAGAAACATGCAAGAACCTACACAATAAATTTTCATACAAAAATCCCCGTGTGGAGCGATGGAATTGTATATGTGGATTAAAGACCAATAAAACTTTGAGGGAAAAACAAGAAATATCCATGCAAACACCAAGTGTTTTCTCATAAAAATAACAAATGACCTGGTGTGACATTTTAGACTTACTGCAACTGTAGTCCTATGTTCTAGATCCACCCAGTCCCAATGATTTCTTTCTGGCTTTGTGCTATGGAGCTGTATTATCTGAGTGGGTCGGGTACTAATGTGTATTGAGTATGTAAGATTTCCTACGGGTGCAGATGGAATTCCAAGCATGTTAGCTATCTGAACACGATGAATCTCTGCTAGACCACCAGAAAAGGACATTGAAATGCAGAGGGATTAAATAACTTGCCCAACTCCACAATGCTAGTGGATGAGAAGTGTGTGTGTGTGTGTGTGTGTGTGTGTGTGTGTGTGCACGTGTTGTGAGCTCCATACATGCAGTTGAGCTGCTATATGCGTGTTAGCTGTATCGTGGTGAACATAGCTGCTACATGCAACCACAGAGCCTAACTCCCCGTGTTCAGTATCTTGGCCAGCCTGCATTCATTGTGTTGGTGGACATTCAGAAGGCAAACCCTCATTGTGATTCAGATGCCCAAGTGATTCCTCTATACACGTGCCCAAACACGTGTCCTCCACCTGGAGTGATATCTGTGATCCGTGGGAAGGAGGGGGGATTCGATTCTTTTTATTTTATTTCCACACAGGCATACGCGGAAGCCGACCCCATTTCGTTCAGTCCCCCCACCCGCTCATCAACAGTTCATGGCAAATGGCACTTAGATTGCAGCCCCTATGGAAACAGGGCCCGCCCCTGCCCCTTCCTGCAGCATCTGAGCATGCTCGGAGTCACAGTCTAGTAAGGTTGGTGCTGGGGCTGAAGGGGACGGAGGCTACCTTTGGTGACTGCGAGCTTCCAGGCGGTGTTGTCTCGGAAGGCCCGCAGATGCTCAGTCTCAGCGAGCAGCTCCTTCTCCGCCTCTTCGTCCTCCAGCTGCAGCTCCCGCCGCAGGCTCGTGTGCCTCGTGGAGACCTTGTAAGAGTAGGTCATCTTCTCGTGCATCAGCATCGATTTCTTCTGTTCCCGCTCCTAGGGGTGGGGCCACAGCAGGGTGTTGCTTCCTGCTTCAGACTGCTCTCTCCTCCCACACGCGCAGTGGGGTGGAGAAGGGGCATGTAAGAGGGAGTGATTGCGTCTGCGTGCTGGGGAGCCATGCAAGAATGGGCGAGTGTGAGAAACCGAGGAAGGGCAAGAGAGAGGTCGTGGACACATCTATATTCTGCGGTTTCAGAAGCCTGGAAGGTTCGGAGGCTGGGTGGAGGGAGGCCTTCACATGTGTGAGTTGGAGATGAGTCCCCATCCCGGTCTCCTAATTAAAAATCATCCCCACGAAATGCTCCCCAAAGAGTGTGACCTTGATGTCACCTGACGGATCACTATCCGGCCTTTTTCTCTAGGAGCAGGCATGTGGCTCTTGTTCTCCCTGCTCCAGGGGTAGTCGACTCCCCTCTGCCTGTTCCCAATGCTAGTATTGGGTTTCTTCCCCACTGAGCTCAGGTACCTCTAGGGTTGAGATATACTGCCCACCTTGCACTGGATGTAATTAATGATGTCTTCATGTCCTGAGACTATATAAGCCTGTAAAATATATATATATATATATATATATTAGCCTCTCTCTCTCTCTCTCTCTCTCTCTGGTTCCTGCTACGATGGAAGAGGTGAGCCCTTGCATGCTCAGTCTCAAGGCTGAAGCACAAGATAGTTGTGTGGGTTTTGCACTCACGCCTCTACCTCCCACAAGAAAGCCACAGAGATGAGGAGGCTGCAGCACCGCTGGGTGGGAGCACCTCCCAGGCGAGCCTCTCCTAAGGCCGGACCAGCTGCACAGGCAGCTACCAGAGCTCCCTCCACCCAGCATTTCTCCATCCGTCTGGGACCAGCCAACAAGTTCCCAGCTGATGCTGCTGGAGACAGGCAGGGGGAACTCCCAGAGCACCACAGTCCGCATGTCTGTGGTGGAGGGTCTGGGGCCCTGGTCGAAGGTTGAGGGAGGCACTGGGCAGGCTGCAGGCGTGCATGGGCACAAGTAGCATGCCCCTCTCACCCAGGCTAGGGGAGGTTCCCAGTCAGACAAGGAGGCACAAGACTCTCAGACCCACCTGGCCACTTCCTATGGCCATGGAGCCCCGTGACGCTAGCAGGACCTCTCAGCTGGGGCACCACGTTGGCCTGTGGGGTTGGAGCTGTCCATGGGCACCTGCCAGGCATGGCTGAGGGGCGTGTGTGTGTGTGTGTGTGTGTGTGTGTGTGTGCACCTCTGTGTGGGTCTCTGGTGTCCAGGCACCCTGGGGGAAGGAATCTGAGCACTCAGGGTGGCCAGTGAAGAAGGTGAGCTGGAGGGGCGGGGGGCAGTATGGTGGGGGGTGGCTTTGGAAGACAGGGGTCTTGGGGCAGTGGGAGTGGGCAGGGAGCAGCAGAGGAGGGGGCCCTGTGGCTGTAATGTTCACGTGTAGATCTAAGGAGTCCACCCTGGTAGAAGCCCAGCAGAGATGGAGAGCAGGCTGGACGGATGGACCAGTTGAATCAGGAAGAGCTCCAGGCTGACTTGGGAGGGCCCCAGGAAAGGTGGTGCTCTGAGCAGGCAACTCTGTTCTGGGACCAGAAAATGAATGGTGCAGGCAGGGAGGCTTCGGACAAAGGGTCCCAGCACCAGGGCGGGGTACTCACCAATCGAGCTTTATCCCTTTCCTGGTCCCGCAGCAAGAAGAAATCCACATCTCCAGACAGGTGGAAAGGGTTAGTGGGATGACCTGAAGCAAGTGCACGCACTGGGGAAGATGCCACCTTCGTTGGACCTGGAGGGGTGAGAGAGGTGGGCAGGGGCAGGGGCCTCCCGGCCAGCACAGGGATGCCTAGAGCAGGTGCTTGGAAACTTCTGTGAATGGCCTTCCGGATGGACCCACAGATGGCTGAGCGGTCTGGGCAAGTGTCTTCTTACCTTCTTCACCTTCATAGCTTGAAGTGGGTTCAGATGCCAGAACCTGCAAGAAACCTCATGGGCACAACTAGTATTTCCCCGCATCTGCTGTGTCCCTGTGCACCATCACTATCCCCTCTTGATAAAGTCACAGGGACACCACGCAAAAGGGTCACGTTGTTGCAAATGTTTCTGCCAGCAGCTGTCCAGACCTGGGTGCTGAAGATACCCAGTGCCTGTGATGGTGAGCAGTGAGTCTGTCTATCTGTCTGCTTGTTAGCTTTCAGAAGACTCGGGAATCTTCCAGGGGAAGATCAGGTTGGTGGTGGTGGGGGGGGGGTAAGTGGTGGTAGGGCTGCCCCAGGAGGCAAAATACCAGGGCCGGGAGGACAAGGCAGGAATTGGGTCAGTGACAAAGTCCAGAGGTTCCTGTTTGCCTCCCACCAGTGCGGGGGTGGGGGGTGGTAAGGAGGTTGCCAGGTAAACCAGCAGCTCAGTCACCTCCAGGGAGAGCATAACTGTCTCAGGGAGGATCAATGGAGGGGCCGCCAAACCTGCCCTCAGTCTTTGGGAAAACACCCCGAACGAAACAAAACTCACTGTTGTTGCATCATAAGACAAGACAGCACTGACCCTGTGAATTTTCCAAGACTGACAGGGGTTGAGAGTCCATCTCTCCTTTGGGGGGGGGGGGGACCACTGGTGGCTTTGAACCGCTGACCTTGAGTTTAGCAGCTCAACACACGCATCATCACTATGCCATGAGAGCTCCTTGTTTGAGGGAATGGAAAAGTCATGGTTGCCTTTTAAGTTTTCCATTTGCAGGGATCTACATATACCCTCCTCCCTGGGGAGGACAACAGGGAAGTGGGTGAAGGGACACATCAGACAGTGTACAATGTGACAAAATAATGATAATTTGTAAATTATTAAGGGTTCATGAGAGAGGGCAGGAGGGAGGGGAAATATGGGGAACTGATACCAAGGGCCTAAGTAGAAAGAAAATGTTTCGAGAATGATGATGGCAACAAATGTGGTTTACATAAAATGGATGTATGCATTGATCATGATGGGAGTTGTCTGAGCCCCCGATAAAATGATTTTTTTAAAAGGCATGGTTGCTTTGTGCAAAATACAGCCCCGCCATCACCACCACCACCAGTAGGAATTAGGAGGTCTTGTGAGCCTGTGGGGTACATGTTTGACTAACTGAAAGGCTGAGAGTTTAAAACAACCAGGGGTTGGTCCCACTGAGAAAGCCGAGGCGATGTGCTCCTGTCAATGCTCGGAAATCCTGTATGGCTGCGATTCTCAGCCTTTGGGTGGCGACCCCTTTGGGGATCGAATGACCCTTTCCCTGGGATCACCTGAGTCATAGCATTAGCAAAATCACAATGATGAAGTAGCAATGAATATAATTTTATGGGTTGGGGTCACCACAACATGAGAAACTGTATGAAAGGGTCGTGCTATGAGGAAGGTGGAGAACCCCTGCTATATAAGATCACTCCAAGTCACAATCAACTTGGTGACAGGGCCTTTGCAGGGCAATTTCGATCCTTGGTTTAGAGGAAATGGGACTCGCTGTTTCAATGGCTCAAAGGCCAAAGAGAGCATGATGAAGAAACAATTCTTCTGTTTTGAAACAGTTGCTGATGTTTGGGTTGATGGATGTTTGGGTTATTTTCTTCTAGTATTTTTCAATACACATTTTAAATATTTGATATCTTTTTTTTGTTTTTAAATAATATTACAAAAGCTTGAAGAACCTTACACACAAACATTATGGCTGAGGCTCCCTGCTTCCCCCTTGGCATCTCCTCAGCTGTGGTGCGGGAAGCAGTGATGCTGAGCCAGAATCGGCTTAATAGCCGTGGCCCAAAGAACAAACAAATTTGTCTTATAAGAAGTACAGTCAGACTGCTCCTTAGAAAGGATAGGGACTTCTATCTAAGAACAGGCCCAAAGTAAATGAGATGAGATCGCTATCTTATTCTACGTTGAATCTGATTCATAGTGGCCCTAGGGTATTTTCAATATTTTTCACTGATGTCATAATTCAAATGCGTCAGTCTTCTTTGGTCTTTTTATTTGTTGTTGAACTTTCACATGCATACTGTATGACTGAAAATTCTATGATTTGCATCAAGTACATCTTAGGAACATCCTTGGTCTTCAACACTTTAAAGAGAGCTTACACAACTGATTTATCTAGCACAACGTATCACTTGACTTCTTGATGGGTGTTTCCAGGAGCAGTGAGTGTGGACCCAAGCAAGATGGAATTCTTGACAACTTCAATCTTTGATAAATATGATGTTTTCTAGTTATGAAGATAACTAGATAATTTACATTGCATTGTCATCTACAATGAAGGATATAGTCCTTGATCTTCATTGGCAAGGGCTTCAAGTCCCCCTTGCTTTCAACAAACAAGGTAATGTCGTTTGCATATCACAGGTTGTTAATAAGATTTTCTTCCATCCTGACACTATGTTCTTTTTCACATAGTATAAATTCTGGTTATTTGCTCAGTATACAGATTGAATAAGTATGTTAAAAGGATATAACCTTAGTGCATACCTTCGCTGATTTTAAGCCACTCAAAATAGTGTCCCGTTATTTTGTTTGAATGATTTTTTTTTCTTTCTTGGACAATATATAGGTACATGAGAAAAATGCAGTGTTCTGGAATCCTCATTTTTCTCAATATTACCCATAGTTTTGTAAAATTCGCAGATAAATGCCTCTGTGGAATAACTAAAACACAAGTAAACATCTTTCTGAAATTATTCACTTTTAGGCAAGATCCATCGGATGCCAGCAAGAACATCCTTCATACAACATTCTCTACTGAATCCGGTTTGAATGTCAGCTTCTTTACAAATGGTGAGTATCTGCTTCAGCAAAAATTTCTTTAACGTGATGTTAATGATATTGTTGGATAATTTCCAAATTCTATCAGTTCACATTTCTTTGGAATGGGCACACCGCTGGATCTCTTCCAGCCCATTGGAAAGGCAACTTTCTTCCAAATTTGGCACAAACAAGTGTTTCCAGTGCTTCACCAGCTTCTTGAAACATATCAGATGGTATTTTGTCAGTTCCTCAAGTCTTGTTTTTAACCAATGCTTTCAGTGCAGCTTGGACTTCTTCCTTCAGTCCTACTGGTTCTTTATTATATGTTGTTACCTCCTGAAATGGTTGAATATCAGTCAGTTCTTTTTGAAACAGTGACTCTGTATTCCATCTTCTTTTGGCAGTTGCTGCATAGATTAGTATTGTGTTCATAGAGTCCTTCAATATTACAACTTCAGGCTTAGATTTTTTTCTTTAATTCTTTCATCGGGGTCTATGCGAAGTGCGTATTTCCTTTTCAGGGGCTTTCTTCTTCAGCTGCCCTTTGAAATGTTGTGCTCTGTCTAGGTCATCATTTCTTCCATTTGCTTCTACAATAAAGAGCAGGCTTCGGAGGCTCTTCTGACCTCCACGCTGATATTTTTTTTCTTTCTTGTCTTTTTCTTCATGAATGTTGTTCCGGATCATCTCACGGCTCATCAGTACTTCTGTCTTTCCTGTTCAATGATTCAAATATGTTTTTGAGGGTTCTCAAAATTCAAGTAAGGTCTACTCCAGGTTGTATTTTGACTTTCTTGGATTTGCTTCAACTTCAACCTGGAACCAGCTTTTTTCTCTGTCCTTGTTGTCGTGCTCGGTTTTACTTTGAAACAGTCATTGCTCAGTCCTATTTTGAATACCTGTCCACCTGATGGGCTCATCTGCCAGCACAGCGTCTGACAGCATCCCACTATCGTTCATAAGGTTTTCAATGACTAAACCCTCAGATGTGGACAGCCTACACCTTCTACACAGTCTGTTCTTCAGCTGGAAGGCTTTGTTGGTATCCCAAATACCAGTCCCATCGCTTCTGACATCGTAGCCACAGGCAAACCGCCAGAGTGCGGCAAGCTGACAAACGACAGGGGCGGTTATGTATCAGTCGCTAGGGCCCTTGCCTCATTTCTGAGGCATTCTGGTCTCGAATGCTCACTCTGAGGCTCAGAGTGCATAGAATCAATGTCTGCTATCTGGGGGCAGATAAAAGATCGGAGGCAGAAGCCCTGAAGATGCTGGTGGGTGGAGCCTGCCATGGGGAGGAGCATGGATCTGGACTTTAGAGACCGGGCAATGCTAGTCTGGTAGTCCTCAGGTCCTGGGAGCAAGCAAACCCTGGGCAGAGACTCCAGGAGGAGTGAATCTTTGTTCCATTCATGATCATTTAGGTCTCATTTAGGTAAAGAATAGCTTTACAGAGAATCTCTCTGTCAGATTTAGGGAAGTCAGGAGACCACGCTGGGTTGTGATCTGAGTAGACGGGCTTGCTTTCCCCTACTGGCTCCCAATCCAGGCTGTAAAAAGGACACACACAGAAAAAAATTAAATCTCCAAGAACCTCTGTAGAAAAGGGGGCGCATGGTGTAACACTGGCGGATCAGAATTCTTAGCATGTAAAAGAGGAGACTGATGAGATGGGGTTGAGGGAGCACAAAGAGAAGTCTAAGGGAGTGACTGTGTGAGGTAGACTCCTCTGAGGGCACAGAGATGGGAACAAGAGGTCTGCACAAGGATGGTGTGGGGGCAGGTGGTGCAGGAATTAGCAACTGCCAGTTCCCATCCTCACGCTCTCCCACTGGTCTGAAACCAAAGGCATTCACCCAAAGTTTGGAATTGTGACGTGCTTGGTTCAGAGAGTCATTCTGTCACCACACCGGCCCTTCACTCCTGTGGGCACCATTGTCCTACTTCTCCATCAAAGAAATCAAGGTCAGGCAATTCCCAAGCCCAGGTGTGCACAATGACCAGGTCAGATGGAACTCTCTCATTTCTCATAACCAGCCCATGGGCAGGAATTCATTTCACTCCCATTTTACCAAGGAGGAAATGAAGGCAGAGAGATGGGAAGACTCACCTCGGGTCACATGGCTATAGTAGTTACTTGGAGATGAACTTGAAAAAGAGGAAGTGCACTATAGTCAGACGAGTGGTGGTGGTGGTGAGGGGGTATATTTGATGTGAAAGATAAGCCCACAGAGAGAAGTTGCAGAGAAATGTGGGTTAAAGCCACCCACATTATAAAACTGGGGGAGGGGGAAAATGGCCTTCGTTTTAGAAGTTTACCCTCCCTCCTCAGTTGAACCTTGCAGACACTGTCATGAACTGTGTTGAATCGTGGAACTTGTGACTCTGGTTGTGGTGTTGATTGTTACATCTGTTTTTGTTAGGTGTGTGGGAGTGGCTGTTGAAGGAGTGTGTGCTGCCGCTTTTCATGCCCTGTACAACAATGGCTTACAGCCCACCACGGGGCATTCTGGTCAAGTTGCAGAGTGTAAATGAAAAGAGGCCATGCAAACAAAAACTTTGATTTGCTGTCTTGGGTGGGTTATACAATCTGGATAATTCATCTGCTTACACCTGTATGAATGTGACTATTTTGCAGTATGTTGCAGTTTTAAAATGCACACAAATGCTGTAAAGTAGGGTTTTTTTATTCAATTACTCTCCTGTCGGTGGGATTTGCTTTTTGAAGTTCAAATGGGTGGTTGTTTCTAAGATGGCAGAATTGAGAGTGCCTTTCAAACACTGTCAGCCCACACACTCTGGACTCTCCAGAACTCTCACCTCAGCGACCACTCTTAGTCCTCTGATCCTTCTCACCTCTATTGGATAATGTGCACCAACCACTGCCAATTTTTATATAATAAATTATGCAGAAGCAAGATGTGCTGAAGATACATGTGCTGGAAAACTGAGTTGATGGGACAGTGGACCATGCAAGGGGTTTAAGTAAATATGGCGGTGTGTTTAAAAAAAAAAAAGAAAGAAAGATAAGCCCACATGTGGGTCCAAATGAGGCACCTGTAGCCAGCAGCCTACCATATTCCCTCCCCAACAAGTATGCCCAGCGGAACAGCAGTATTCCTGTCTTACTTGCAGACACAATGGCCATGAGGTAAAGGTCTGGCCAATAGAATGTAGACAGAAATTGCTGGAGGGAGGCAAGGAAAGTTCTGGGAGGCATCTCTCCCCAGAGAGGGCTGTCTGGGCTGGCGAGCAGCTATGCCCTTCCCTTGTCCTCTTCCTGCAGATGTGACGACACCTGCTGCAACATCCACTCTGTCATCATGCAACAACCTTGAGTAAACCCTGAAGCTAAAGACATGGGAGTAGGAAGACTTGGGACCAGAAATGACATGGTGGGACCATTCCAGTCCTAGACTGACTTCTGCCATATTTCCCATTGCAAGTCTGGGGGGTGGGGGTGGAGAGAGGAAGAAGAAGTCTTACTTGGTTCTCATTCCCATTATTTCTGGTTTCAGAAACCCAGTTCTTAAGGGAAACAGGAATCCAATGATGTTCTCTTCCCTTAATATTAGATACTAGGTCTGGGGGGCAGTGGAGGGCAGAAGGGAGAGGGTTTGCCTCCCACCAACTTGAACTTCAACCTCCCACTCAAGGGTTATCTTTACCTTTATCGACCTGTTTTTCCAAGTTTCCTTCAACGGGTGAAGAACTGTGGCTTGTAGCCTCCTGGCTACTCACTGTGAAGACACAAGGGAAGGCCAGAGCAATGAGTTCTGCAGACCCGTGCTATCATTGACCATCATTCCAGTAGGAGAGAGATTCTAGATACATCAAGGTGCTAGCCCAAGCTTTGGTATTTGTCCCCAGCCAGTTGAGTGGGTGTGGGAGAGCCCGTGCGTCTTCTCTGTGCCTCCACTGCCACATCTACGGTGATCGTACCGGCCTTGCTGGGATGTTGTGATGAAGTACCCCATGCACACGTCAGGGACCCTGGTGTCTGTGGACCTCCCCTTCACACCCTGTAATCTATCTCCTGCTAGAGTTCAGCAGCATTTTACAAAGGAACACAATATGTGTCTGGGATCTGAGGCCCTTCATGCTCACCCAGACAGCACCCCAGTTGCTGAACTTAGATGGGGGTCCAGAGACCCCACGACAGGGCAGGGATTACCCACACCACTCCACTCCAGACTCTCTAGGCCTTTGGAAAGAGGTAGGAAGCAAACATGCAGCATATCTTAAATTCCAGGAACTGAAGGGGGAAAAAATCCAAGTCCTGAGTTGAAATATGGAAGGATCCTCTGGGCAGAATATTGAATGCTGCAAGGAGAAGATGGAAAACAAAACGCCAACTCACTGCGCCAAACAGAACTAGCCAAGATCCCACCATTCCAGGAGGCAGCATATGAGCAAGAAGCAATGGTGCTGAAGGAAGAACTTCAAGCTGCGCTGGAAGCATTAGCCAAAAACAAGGTTCAAGCAATTGTTGAAATATCAATTGTAATGTTTCCACAAGCTGATGAAGCACTGAAAACACTCATTAATCAATGTCAGGAGATTTGGATGACAGCTATTGACTGACTGACTAAAAGATACACATAGTTGTTCTAATTTCCAGGAAAGGTGATCCAACAGAATGCAAAATTATAGAACAAGATCATTGATAGCTCATTCAACTAAAATTCTGCTCAAAAATTATCTTAACAACAGTTGCAGCAGCACATTGACAGGAGCTACCAGATCTTCAGGTTGGATTCAGGATAGGACAAGGAAAAGGGGATGTCATTGCTGACGTCATGCTGGAGCTTGGCTGATAACAGAGAATACCAGAGACATATTTACTTATATTTTATTGATTATGCAAAGGCAGTGACTGTGTGGATCATATTAAGACTATGGATAACCTCAAGAACGAATTCCAGGACACTGTACGATCAAGAGGAAGTTGTGGAAATAGAAGAGAATACTGCATGGTTTAAAAATCAAGAGGTGTGTGCATCACAGTTCTATCTTATCATCATATTTATTTGATCTGTATGCTGAGCAAATGCTCAGAGAAGCCAGATTATATGAAGAATGTGGCATCAAAACTGGAGGGAGGCTTATTAATAACCTATAATATGAAGATGCTGAAAGTGAGGAGGCTTTGAAGCACGTGCTGAAGAAGACAAGTATTGGAGGCTTTAATATGGATTGCAAATTACTGAAAAGAAGCTTCAAATCTTCACCACTAGAAAAATAGATAACATCGTGATAGATGGAGTAAAGATTGACGTTGTCAAGGACTTTGTCTCGCTTGGGTTCACAATCAATGCTCCTGGAGGCAGCAGACAAGAGTTCAAACAATGAAATGACACTGGGTCCATCTGCTTTAAAAGACATCTTGAAAAACAAGGATGTTACCTTTGAAGACAATGTTGTGCCCGGCCCACGTCCTGTTATTTCCAGTTGCCCGTTATGCATGTGTAAGTTGGACATTGAACAAGGAAGAAGAAGAATCAGTGCCTTTAAATTGTGGTCCTGGGGAAGAATATTGGAAGTATGTGGACAGCCAAAACAACCAACAAATCTGTTTCGGAAGAAACAGAGCCAGAAGGATCCTTAGAAGCAAGGATGGTGAGACTTTGTTTCACAGACTTCGGACACTTTATGAGGAGAGACGGGTTTCTGCAAAGGGACATTATGCTTGGTAAGTAGGCGCTCAGTGAAAGAGAGAAAGGTCCTTGTCAGCAGGATAGATTGACACAGTGACTGCCACAATAGGCTCAACCATAAAAGACATTGTGATGAGGGGGCAGTGTTTTGATCTGTTGTACATAGTGTCTCTGTGAGCTGGAGCCAACAAAAGAAAGCATGGTCTCAAAGGCCCTGTTGTGGGGCCACGTGGGCAGAGGGGGTCTCCCACTCCAGCCTTGTTTCTTCTTTGAATAATCCAAGTTCCTTCTCCACTTTTCCCATGTTGCGTCCATGGGATGCACCTTCCTAACTCCTACTAAGACGTCAGAATTGCCAATGATACTCAGAAATTGCCTTCTCAAGGTCTCCCCTGACTGGTTCTACCATCTATGCCACCCTCCCCCACAGTTACTCGAGGCTCCCAGTTATCTTTTCTTTATGCTATTCCTTGCCTTTTGTTCATACAAATGGATTATTTTCCAATATCTGCCTTCCTCATTGACTGCAATCCCAAAGGGAAGGGTATTCATCAAGCATGGTATTTAGTGCTGGGAACAGATGGCTAGGACATAGTTGATCTTCAGGAGCCCTCCGGGCGCAGAGAAAAGTTCTGAGGACTTGCGACGCAGTCTCTGTGCCCATGGTGCTGTCAGTAAGCAACCCCAGATCACCCTTGCTCTGGGTATGCAGGGGACATAGGCCAGCGTAGCAAGCAGCAGACAGAGGATCCACGCCAGGAGATGGTAAAGGTAGGATCGGACCAGGGAACTTTCTTGGAGGAGCTGAGCTGGGGCTGAGTTCTAAAGGACAGACTTGGAATGCAGTGAAGGTGTGCAAAGGAGAGTTTCGAAGACAGGAGACAAATATCTCAGCTGTCAGGGGCAAGGTTGGTGACCCTTGTTACAGTCTGAAGGAGGAACAGAAAAGGCTACTTCTCTGAGTTCTTTTCCCTAAAGAGGGGCTCTTTTTTTTGGGGGGGGGGGCATCACTGCTCTCCGGTGGTGGGAGTAGGAGGCCTAGCCCTACTGCTAGAATTGAACCTCCGTCCCAGTGGGCCACAGTCCCGCGCACAACCACTATGCCACCAGGGCTCAGCCCAAGAGGGGCTCTTCTAATATGTGTGGGAAACAGCAAGAATTCTCCCACCTTGTCTCCCCCAAATCTATTCCAAACTTAGCCGCTTGCTACATAGGGGAAATGACTGTACACTTGGAGGCCAACAAAAGTAGGTCAAGGGTTATTCTCCCCAAGGGTTATCAGCCATCTAGAGCAATCAGGCTGGATAGTCTGTCCCAACCTAAGTAGGGCTCCCTCTCTTCTGTAAGGATAATAGTAGACTACTTTCTTATAGGAGTCCAGGGAGGTCAAACCTACCCAAAGGTAACCAAGTTAGGCTGCCATCATGAATCTCGGGCCCACCCTTCTTGTCACATATGTATCTGGTCCCTCCCCTTCTGTGTTACATGTACACCCCCAGATCATCCCCTTCCTGTTACACTTATGCCTATTGTATAGCCCCTTCCTGTGATGTGTGGCTATCTGAAATCACGCCCTGAAGCAGATTTAAGCTTTGGTTAGCAATAAACTTTCTCTCTCTGGTTCTCTCCACTTCGATCACCAAGGGAGGCTGAGGTGAACATGCGAGCATGAAATTTGTCTGATCCTTCATTTTGCTCTCTCTTCTATCTCATCATTTCTGTGACTTTAATATAATCTTTCCTTATATCACTGTACAATCACCCCTACCGGACCCATGATGACGTGTTAGGGGCTGGTTCCCTGGTAGATATGCACTTTTAGTTACTTTGTTGGCACAGAGAACTTTAGGATGATGGAGTGAACCATCTTGTGAGATTTAGCCCTTCAAATGGGTCCATTTCAGTCCTTGACCCTGACCTTCCTCTTGCTCCTTTGTTTCTCAACATCACCTTGACTCAGCCTTCAGAGACATTGAGACCAGTCCAAGCCAGATGAGAGGATGGGGTTAGTGAAAGTAATAACATATCCAGGAATACTGGTATCTACATGGCTACCATTTATAGAACGCTTAGTACGTGCACACTACGCACTCCATGGAATTCTTGAAATGTGTTTTCTCATCAAACTCACCTAGTCTTAGGAAAGAGGATGAGGAAGCTGAGGCTCACAGACATGATACGACTCAGTCAGATGACACAGTCAAGGAATAATGAGGCCTGTAGGCATGTCTGCTTTTGCCCATGATCAAACAGGTGGCCAGATACCTCATGCAACTCTCTGGTCCGGACTCAGAGCTCAGCGTTGCCAGCACCTCCTACTCTTTGGCTCAGTCCTCCTGGCTCCTCCTCCTTTTTCCAGCTGACTTCAGAAGGTTAAACTCAGCAATGGCCCGCTTGCATCCCTTGCCCAGACACATGAAGCCCAGGCCTGGTCTGGTAATTTGTGCTTGTAGGCTTGGTTGGACTCATAATAAAGCACAGACTCTTAGTGGGACCTTGGACCTTGACTCAGTTCTACGGACTCCTCTGGGCAGGCTGTGTCCCAGGCAAGCTCCTCAATCAATCTGGAGCACCTTCCACAAAGATGGCACAACGATTCCCCATTGTTTTGTTTTGATGCTGCGAGAGTTGATGATCCATAAATACTTCGAAGCGGCAGGTTGCTTTGCTTTGTTCGGTAACCATTTCCGCCTTTTTCCACTTTAGAATCTACTGTGAAGCCAAGGATGAGTCAGCGAATGAGAAAGTAAGAGAACAAGGACAATAGAGGCAGCAACTGTTTGTAACGGCACTCATTTTGAAGCGAGCAGCGGGATCGTCTTAGTTATTGAGTGGCTCGGTAACAGAAGTTAACCCAAGGGGGTGGCTTGAACTGCATGAGGGCTCAGATGCTGACGAGCTCCTCTGTCAAAGCCTTGGGGGACAGCGAAAGCCTAAATTGGCAGAGTTCCCACACAGATTAGGCTTCCATCGAATTCCTCCTGACTACTAACCAGGGATATGAATAGTCCTGTCCTCGGGCAGAGTTCATTGCAAAGTGGATTACGTCCAGCCTTCTCCAGCCAGCCTAGGGAAAGGCAGTCTTTGTGGCTTGCCTGGGTGTTTCCTTGATGGAGGTCATTGTACAGGGTTTGCATAGTCTCGAGCCATGCTCTGACTGCCTTGGTCAGAAGACCCTGGACCAATCTTGGAAGCTCTTCTGTCTAGCATCATGTACATCAGTGGTTCTCAGCCTTCCTAATGCCACAACCCTTTAATACAGTTCCTCATGTTGTGGTGACTCCCCACCCCCCAACCCTAAAGTTATGTTCATTGCTACTTCATCACTGTCACTTTGCTACTGTTATGAATCAAGGGAGTCCCGTGTAAAGGTCATTCGGCCCCCAAAGAGATCATGATCCACAGGTTGAGAACCGCTGATGTTTGTGTCCCAATTAGAGTTCCATTTCTTCTTCTGTTGTCCCATCTGTAACTATGTGTGGTAGTTACATAATCTTATTTCAACTTGAGGGTACTATGAGTTAAAGAGTGGATTAGGTCAATTAGGTCATAGCCAATGATGCCTTTGTGTGGGCATGGCCTTCTCATGAGGATTCTGGGAACTTCCTCACTGGATGCCACCATCGGAAGAGGTGGACCACACGCTCTCTCTGCTTCATCTTCCTGTTGAGGAGCAATACTCAAAGAGCTGGAGGAATCAGCCCTGAGATGCCTCCACCAGCATTGGAGCCACAAGGCTTTTCTTTCACCCACTGGCCTGTGAGCTTCCTACATCCGGCATCATTACATGTGGTGTGTGAGTTTAAAAAGGAATTTATAGACTAGTATTAGACATCTGAGCTAAGATCAGACTTACAGACTTGATATAGACTGGGCTGGGATGTTTTCTCAATATGCAATTTCTCTTTCATATAAAGCTCTCTCACACACATACTCACACAAATATGAGTATGTCTGGATACTAAACCCCAACTAACTATGATATTGATTTGTCACCAATCACATTTTTTTTTACTGTCTCCTTTGTCCTCACAGGTCCTTTTTAAAACACTATTTCAGCAAAGCCTTGGACAGCCTTATGATATCATACTAATGATCTTTCTCATTTATCAGGATGATGTGTCCTTGTTCTGTTTCAGACTTAAAAAGAATGTTCTTCCTAAATTGAGATGAGTGTCTTTTTTGTATCCTAGAATACAACAAACAAAATGTATCCTATCTCAGTTTAGGAGACCAGAAGCCCAAATTCAGGGCACCAACTCTGGGGAAGGTTATTTTGTCTTCTTTCAGAATCTAGGAACCCGGAATTCTTTGGAGCGCTCCATGATTCTTGATCTGGGACTCCGGGTTCACAGGACATGATCCACTCCTCTCTTTCTTGGAGTTTGAAGGCTCATCTTTTTCTTCTCACTTATCTAATCTCTTTTATGAGTATATTTCAAGAGTGATTGACTTAAAATACAATGCAATCCTACCGATTGTATCTAGCTTCATTAACGTGATTGTCACTCTGCCTCATTGACATCATAGAAGTTAGGATTGATAGCACAGGGTAATTGCATCACAAAATGGGGATACTTACCTAATACTGAGAATCACAGCCCACCCTGGTTTGGCCCAGAGTTTGGGGGGCGGGAGGGAGAATGCAGCTCAATCCACCCTTTCTCATTCACTGCCATCAGTTCACTGACTCAGAGTTACCCTGTAGGGCATAGTGGAACTGACCCTGTGGGCTTCTCAGACTGTAAATATTTATGTAAATATATAAATAAATATGTAAATATCTATGTAAATATGTACATGAATATTTATGAAGCAGAGAGTCTCATCTTTCTTCTGTGGAGTTGCTGGGAGGTTTGAACTGGCCTTCAAATGGACAGTCCAACTCATGACCTACCGTACCCCACATGCCTATAGTTTAAAACTCCTAGCCCAAATTCCATCTGGACCTAATTCCTTTTCATCTATCTCTCTAGAACGCAAGTGATCTGCTTCCAAAGCACAAGAGAGGAACACACACAAGGCCGACTTTTCTCTTGCAAATGGAAGACATTGGAGGGGGAAATGGGATAATAATGAGTACCAAGCAAATTAAAAACACAGTAGACCAAAATGCATGAACTCTGAAGGCTTATGTCTAAGCCTTTCTTCTCTGAGACCGGCTAGGCTCTCCGGCTAGAAACCATACCCTCTGGAGGCCCCCTGGGATTTGGAGCATAGCTCCACCTTCTAGACCCACTACATGAACACATTTGTTCCCTCGGGTTTAGACAGCCCCATTTTCCTCGTCTGTCCCATGAGCAGGGTAGCTCTGTCGGCTCAGATTTGGGCCACTGACTTGGGCCCATTCCCCTTTGCATTCAGGAGCAGCAACCCTGGGTTCCAGAACCGAGTTGGTGAGGTTTTCACTCTTCGAAGCCTAGGAGGCTGTGGTCCTTCAAAACCCCAGGAACCAAGGTTCACCCCTTTGAGGCCCAGGCAGTTCTGTTTCCTCTGTTCCTTGTTTTTCTTCTTCTTCTTTACTTCATTCTTTTTTTTAAAAAAATATCATTTTATTGGGGGCTCGTATAGCTCTTATCACAATCAATACGTCCATCTATTGTAAACAGACCTTCTACTTAAGCCCTTGGTGTCAGCTCCTTATAGTTCTCCCCCCTGGTGAACAATTGATAATTTACAAATTATCATTACTTTGTTATATTGTCCACTGTCCGATGTGTCCCTTCACCCACTTCCCTGTTGTCAGAACCCCAGGGAGGAGGTTACACATAGATCCCTACAATTGGTTCTCCCTTTCTACTCCACCTTCCCTCCACCCTCCTGGGATCACCACTCTTCCCACTGGTCCTGAAGGGATCATCTGTCCTGAATTCCCCATGTGTCTGGCTCCTATCTGTACCAGGAAGCATTTAAGAACTAGAGGAAAGTTACATATTTCATTGTTGCTACACTGTACCTTGACTGGTTCGTCTCCTCTCTGTGACTCCTCTATAAGAGGATGTCGCTTCACCTATTGATGGGCTTTGGGTCCCCGATCTGCACTCCCCCTCATTCATAGTGGCATAATTTTCAGTTCTTTGATGCCTGATCCCTTCAACACCTTAAAGTCAGAGACCCCAGAGTCTCTACTCCTTGTTTCTCCAACTTATGCTTTCTGGTTTCTTGGCCTCTCACCCCAAGTCCTCACTCCCACCCCCACCCCTACCCCTGGACCTCTTAGTCCGGCAGGCTTCTGCCTTTGCAAAAATGTATAAAGCTCTTTAGCTTTACTGATAAGGACCTGTAGATCACCCGCCCCACCAGTAAAATCACACATCTAGAAGGATTTCCTAGTTCTGCTGCTGCTTCTCACTGTGTGCACCAGGTCTCTGGTCTCTTCATTTCCATCTGAGCCAGAATCCCACCCAATCTGCCCCGGAAATTGACCATTCTGCCATCAGTCTCTTCGAGACCTCTTCAAACTCTTCTAGCCTCTACCCAGTTCCAAAACTGCTTCCACATTTTAGGGATCTATGAGAGCAGCATCCCCCTTTACCAGTGTGCAATTCTGTTTCAGCTGTTTAGTGATGTTACATCAGAAATGCCAAAAGTGGGTGACTGTAACAAATGACTGTATTCTCTCACAGTACAGGCGGACAGAAGTCCAAACACAGGGCACCAGCTTTAAGGAAAAGTTTTATCTTGTATCCGTTCTGGGGGAAAGTGGTTAACTTGCAGTATCTGTGGACCCAGTATTTCTTGGGGATCTCTATGTGTCTTGTTCTTCTCCTGGGTCTAGGTGCTTCTTAGTGCAAGAATCCTGGATCCAAAGGACATCCTCCACTCCAGCTGCTTCTTTCTTTGTGCTAGGAGGCCTCTCTTCCTCTGTTCACTTGTCTAATCTCTATGAGCCTATCTCAAGAGAGATTGACTCAAAATACAACCTAATCCTGTATTTCACATTCTGCCTTATTAACATTATCACCAGGAATCTGGCCTCATTGTATGAGTGCAGGTAGACTAGAGGAACAAATTCATAAACACGCATATGTATCTAAGGGAGAGGTTTATGTACAAGAGAAATGGAACATTGAGAAAGCATCCCAACCCCAGCTCAGTCCAAGTCCTTAAGTCCAATATGAGCCCATAAGTCCTCTTCAGATTCAGAAAGCACATGCAGCGATGCCAGAATAATCACAGGCCAGTGAATGCAGAGTCCAGTGGTGATAGAAGCATATCCGTGTTGACAAAGGCCTCTCTGGGGCTTCTCAAGCATCTCAGCACTGGCAGGAGTCTCCATGTGGCTTTTCCAGCTTCAGAGGTCTGGTTCCATCAGGGTGAGCCCATGCAGCTTCTCCGGGATTTCTCACAGGAACCCAGCCTGGTGTCTTGTCAGCTGCAATGTCTCTCAAAGACTGAGTCTAGTGTCTTATCAGTAGCACATCTCCAGGTATCGCCTCTCACCTCCAAGTGGATATGCTGCAAGATTTCCCAGAATTCTCAGGAGAGAGCCAGGCCCATACAGAGGTCTCATTGGCTCGCTCCAGATTGACAGGCTAGACTCCACCCTGACACTCCCATTCATGAAATCGACAGGAGAGTATAGGACTGCCCCTCTCATCCACACGACTGTTCTTCTTAGGTGCCGTTGAGTGTATTCTGACTCACAGCAACCTCATGCATGGCAGAAGGAAACTCTGCCCAACCGCGCGCCATCCTCACAACTGTTTCTAAGTGTGGGCCCATTGTTGTAGCCACAGTGCCGATCCATCACATCGGGGCTCTGCCTCTTCAGCTTTCCTCCTACCTAACCAGAACGATGTCTTTCTGCAGGGGTTGCGACAATATGCCCAAGGTATGTAAGAAGGCTGACATACTTGCCCTTAAGGAACACTTTGGCCATACTTCTTCCACTATCCATCTGTTTGCCCTTTTAGCAATTCGTGGTACATTTTTTTTTGCCTGCACCATAATTGAAATGCCTCAATCCTCCTTCAGACTTCTTTCTTCAATGCCCAGCTTTCACACACACAGGAGACCATAGAAAATACCATAGCCTGGGTGGGGAGCGGCCAAGTCCTTGTATTGTGATGGTCTGGAGAAGTCTTGTGCAGCAGATTGACTGAATGCACCTTGTCTTCCAATCCTTGCCTGCGGCTTCCGTGAGCTTTGATTGTGGCTCCAAGCTATGCAAAATCCTTGACAACGCCCACCTTTTCTCGATTTGTCATGATGCGACCTCTCAGTTCAGTTGTGAGGATTTTGGTCTCTGCATGGAGTGGTAAGCCATCCTGGAGGCTGCAATCATTGACCTTCCTCAGCAAGTGTTTCAAGTCCTTCTTGTCAACAATTAGGGTTGTGACATCTGCATATCACAGGTTATTTGCAAGCCTTAATCCATGTGGTCCCTGCAAATGGATTTGGGGTGTCTGCTGTCATTCATAGCTATGTTAGTCGGGGTAGACTAGAAAAACAGATCCATAGACCCTCATATATTTATAAGAAAGAGATTTATATACAAGAGCAATTGAACATTGAGAAAACCTCCCAGTCCAAGGTCATAAATCCAGTATTCACTGATATGTCCAATACCAATATGTAAAGTTCTTTTCCGATTCATGAAGCACATGCAATGACACCAGGACAATCACATGCCAGTGAGTGCAGAGTCTTGTGTATCTAGTGGTGGTAGAAGCATCTCATCGCTGGCAGGGGCCTCTCTGGGGCTTCTCAAGCATCTTAACACTGACAGTGGTCTCCACGATGCTTTCTGGCTTCAGCTATTTGGTTCCATCAGGATAAGCCCATGTGGCTTCTCCTCCGGGATGTCTCACAGGAAGTCAGCCTTGTGTCTTGTCAGTAGAGCTTCTCCAAGGGACTGGGTAGTGATTCTTTCACCTCCAAGGGGGAAATAGGGCCAGATTTTCCAGAATTCTCAGGAGAAACCCATGTCCACACAGAGGTCTCATTGGCTAGCTCCCGATTGACAGGCTAGACTCCACCCCTACGCTCTTAATCCTCAAATTGACACCAGATTGGGTGACTGCCACAATAGCCTTCTGCAAATCTGGTGTTTATAAGTTAAGCTCTTGATACCATTTCCTCTTTGGAATTTGGCTTGTGTAATTTACAATCCTTGGATCACACAGGTGGGGGTGCTTCTTCCATGTGGACTTAGTTGACACTGCACTTAGACAACTGCTTGTTTGAAGACAAGATCTGGCCTTTAAGCCCCCAGATGCTATCCTTTTTGAAAGCCAGGCACCATCTAATTTCTTCACCACATTTTGTTATAACATGCATATCTTCAGTGACCTCTGCATAAGGGTATCAAGCAAGGTCGTGACGTAAGAATTAATTATTCTTAGATTGGGGCTAGAATTAAGTGCGATCTCAAGATCCATTCATATATGCATGGTTTACATATGCTCTGGTTCACCTTAGAGACATCATTGTCATTTTATGTTTGAAAACACTTTCAATCATCTCCCTGGGGTTTAATGGCACTATTGATAGTGCTATTAATTTAGTCAATGGTATAGAATTTAAAATACAGTTGAGAAAAGGAGATCATGCAAGTAGAAGCTGGTTATCAACCACAAGACATGAATTATTGACTTTTCTAGATAAAATTCGTAAGTGACTGGACACTTTGTACGAACAATGTGGCTGAAGATAAGCCAGAACTTTCAATAATATTTCCTGGCAGTGGAAAAAGCAGATCTACCAGGTTAATTCATATCTTCATAAAGCAAGGAGGGCATTAACATCATAAATATATGGCAGTACCAGGCCCTCCTTCATGGGGCCCCATCAAGGCAAGGGCTCTGAGCTAAAGACCTCAGGTTCGATACCCTCAATATTGCAGCTACCAGGTCTTCTTACACTATGAAGTTTCAGCCTTCAGTTCAAGGACTACAGAAGAGCTTAAGGTGCCACCCTGTTCACTTGGTGGGGTTTCCACTTCCTCCGTAGGGTGTGGTCTTTGAAGGAGATTGTGTGCCTCAAAGAAGCAAAAACAAACCAAACAGACTCTGAAGTGTCTGAGATGCCATCTTGAGATAAGATTGCCTCTCACAGAAAAGCTCTTTCTTATACACATAGCAATGTCATGGAATTAGTTTTTCTAGACAACCCAGCCTCACCTAGGGATACCGGGTGTGTGTGGAGGGGGTGCGGTTTCGTTTTTTTTCTAAGAGCAGGAGGGTTTGAATACTCTTGCGTGCTGAACCAAAGAAATAGCTGAGCTATTTAAAAACAAATGAAAGTTTACAAATGAAGGGAATTTAGAACACACCAGCACACAGGTGAGTTGTCGTGTCTATTCTACCCATCCAGTCTCTCAGTAAGTGTGGTCACTCACACAACCAGGGCTTGGGACCACTTGACTGCAGGGGTAGTTTAGTGGGGGCTGGAGGAAGCTGAGGTGGCCTCCACTGGCACGTTCCTCAGTGTCTTTCTGTGGAACAACCGAATTCTGTGTTCTCGGCTTCCTCCTGGTCTGACTTTAGAACCAACCTAACTTTCTTTGTGAACTCCAGACTCCATCTTCCCAGGACCCCAGGCTGTCTTTCACCTTGAAGATGTCTGCTCCCACCCACAGGCCCCTCTCAGTGGACACTCACTCTC
>PVJH01023079.1:0-35500 GCA_004026705.1 Nesogale talazaci | reverse complement strand
TTACCCTGCCCGACACCTCCCTCAGCCCACTCCCCCATGCCCATGCTCCAGATAGGTCATATGTAGATCCTTGCAGCTGGTTCCGCCTCTATCCCATCTTCTCTCCACCCATCCAGTAGTTCCATTCTAACCACCGGCCCAAGGGGGCTCATCCATCCTGATTTCCCCATATCTCCAGCCCCCCTCTCCACTAGTGTACCTTCTCCAGTCCATCCGGATGTGCAAGGTAGAGTTGGGATCATGATGGTTAGGGGGAAGGGAGACCTCAGAAACTAGAGAAAGCTTGTAGACATCATCACTTCCTGGCTGCGCTCTGTCTAGTCTGTCTCCTTCCTGTTTCTCCCCTGTAAGGGGGTGGCCAATTACCCATCAGTGGACCTTAGGTCCCCACTCTGCCCCTCCCCTCACTCGTAATGAAGTGATTCCTGTTCTTTGATGCTCGATATCTGCTCCCTTTGGGCCGTCTTGATCACCCTTGACGGTGTGCTTCTTCCATGTGGACTTTGCTGTCTCCATGCTGAATGGCAACTCAGTTATCTTCAAGTCTTTGAGACTCTAGACATTCAGTCATTTGGTAGCTGGGCACCATCTTTTGGTTTGCCTCTGTACCCATTTGTCTTCAGCAATATCGGGTGTTAATTGATACATTGATTTTGATTTTTGTTCTTTGATGCCTGCTGCCTGATAGTTTCAGCACCTCATGATCGCACAGGCAAGTGAGCTTCTTTTATGGTGGGTTTTGTTGCTCCTGAGCTACATGGCTGCTCGTTTATGCTCAAGCCTTTAAGACCCCAGATGCTTTATCTTTTGATAGCTGGGCACCATCAGCTTTCTTCACCACTCTTGCTCATGCTCCCACATGTCCTCAGTGGGCACCTTGGGGGTGTGTGAACACATTGATATGTGTTCCCCCCTCCCCATTTGATGTCTATTGCCTAGACCTTTCACCACCGTGTGACCATGCTGGCTGTTGGAACCTGGCATTTTAATGCTCACACTTAGACATATCACCCTTGTGACTGTCTAGAGAAGGGGCAGAGGAGAAAAGAGTAGAAATAAGGAACCCAAACCCTTCTTCAGGAGGATTTGTTGCTGGTCAAAGTTGAAAGTAAGGAGTGCCCCAAGGGGATCAGTGGTGAAGCTCTCAGCTGGTAACCAAGGGCAGCTGTTTGAACCCACCAGGCTCTCTTCAGGAGCAAAGACATGGCATTCTGGTCCACAATTACTGCTTAGAAAGTCACTGTGGACATTGTACTCTCTTATACAGGGTACTATGAGTGGAAATCAGCACAACAACAACAACAGCAAGGTGTTGGGCTAAAAAGAAGTGAAGTGTATTTGAAATTATAGCTATTAGTGCCTTAGTGGAGTGAACAGTCCTAGTGGCAAAAGGCTGTGAGGCTAAAATAATTCCTACAGTCCTCCCCACTTAACTTGGGTCCTTGGTATCCAGGGCACAGAGGTTACATAGATTTGGGTTGGTTTTTAATTTGGATTTTCAAAGGCCACCAGAATGTCCTCTGGCGGAAAGGGAAAGAGAGGGCATTCCAGGCCAGGCGATTGCACACATAGGGGGTCATGGGGATAGAAGGTGTGCTAGCAGAGGGGTGTTCTTAGGAAGTCACGGGTAGAAAGGTAAACTCTCCAGAGCACAAGGGCCAGGAATTCTGGGCTTGCTAGGGAATTTCGCTTCATCTTAGATCAATGTAGCCAATGAATGGTACCTTAAAATACTGACACAGCCAGAGTCTCATTAATGGCATTAGGTCTGAGAACATATGTTTGGAAGGGGGAAAGAAATCTCCTTACCCCAGCAACTAGTTGGCTTGTTTATGTAGTTGCACAATAGGACCACACGGGGGAGAGCTCACCCTATTGCATGAGTGCTGCCGTTAGCTTCTTAGAATTTCTTCCTACCAGATTTCACACGAATTTTCCAAATAATTGCACTCTTTTGTGCTGTTATGCTTTACTGCTTTTGTAAGAATGTATTTTGCTTTTCTCTTATTTTCTTTTGCATTGCTTTGGTCTACACAGACTGGGTTCGATTTGGTTTGGTGCTGAGACATTAATTGGTTCTTTAGCTAAACAGTGATTAAATTCTCAGGTCAAATTCAAATCTATTCTTTTAGTTTTCAAACTGCTCAAATAACACTCCATAGGATCTGGAAAAGCATCCATTGACAAACCTTATAGCTATAATTTACTTTTAAATTTCCATTGTATCATGTAGTCTTACCTGATGTTCACTGGTTGTTGTTGTTTTTAATGATTTTATTGGGGGTTCATACAACTCTAGTCACAATCCATACATACATCCATTGTATGTGAAGCACATTTATACATTTGTTGCCTGCATCATTCTCAAAACATTTGCTTTCTACTTGAGCCCTTGGTGTCAGCTCATTTTTCCCCTCCCCACTCCCCACTCCTTCACAAATCTTTGATAATTTATAAATTGTTGTTATTTTTGTCATGTCTTACACTGTCTGGTGACTCCCTTTACCCACTTTTCTTTTGTCTATCCCCCATGGAGGAGATTATATGTAGATCCTTATCATTGGCTCCCCCTTCCACCTAACTTCCCTGCACCATTCCAGTATCTCCACACTACAAGTGGTCCCGAAGGAATCTTCTGTCCTGGATTTCTTCTGTCCCAATTCCTATCTACACCAGTGTGCATCCTCTGGTCTAGCCAGATTTATAAGGTAGAATTGAGACCATGATAGTGGGGGTGGGGGAGTGGAGGGCAGTATTTAAGAACTAAAGGAAAGTTGTATGTTTCATCATTGCTACACTGCACCCTGGCCAGCATATCTCCTCCCTATGTCCATTCTGTAAGGGGATATCCAATTGCCTAAAGATGGGCTTTGGGTCCCCAATCTGCACTCCCTCTCATTCACAATGATATGATTTTTTATTGTTTGATGCCTGATACCTGATCTCTTCAACACCTCATGGTGACACAGGCTGGTGTGCTTCTTCCATGTGGGCTTTGTTGTTTCTGAGCTGGATGGCCATTGTTTACCTTCAAGTCTTAAGACCCAGACACTATATCTTTTTTATAACTGAGCACCATCAGCTTTCTTCACCACATTTGCATATGCACGCATTTGTCTTCGGCAAGCATCATGAAACACCAATTTAATAGAACAAAATGTTCTTGCATTGAGGGAGTACTTGAGTTGACACCCAAAGATCACGTGCTACCTTAATACTAAACCAATAAATATATACATGTACATCTATTTCCCCATCATCATAGTAAAAATATTTACATATGTACATGACTGTATTTAAACCTCTATAAATGCCCTTTGCCTCCTAGTTCTTTCCCCTGTTTCCTTTTCCTTTCCTCTTGTTCCACTATCATGCTCAGCTTTCAGTTGGCTTTTAGTAATTCCTCTTGGTTATATGGCCCTTGATCCATCCCTACCAAGCCTCTTACATGCTCCTTGCCACTGATTTTGGATCATTCATTGTTCCCTTTCCCTGGGTAAGTCAACACCACCTCCATTTACCCACCTCCCCCTCTCCCATGTCCCCTGAGAACCATCAGTCCCTTTCTTTTCTCCTCCAACCTATCTTATCTAGATCGACCTGCAGAAATAATAAATGCACAAAAAAAAAAGACAGCAAAACAAAGTGTCAAAAAAAACGATGGCAACAACAAAAAATTCAATGACAAAGAAGAAGAAAAATTTGTAAAATTTTCAAGGTCTGTTTGTTGAGTTACTATGAGTGTCCTCTGGTCCAGTCTGATCGAGTGCCACCCTGGCCCCAAAATCTATCCTTGGTGTTCCCTTGGGACTCTTTGCTCTGCTCCCTCCAGTGCTCCGCTGCATGCCTTAGTGTTTTGCCTCCACGTGGCAGGGTCAGACCAGATGCAATCCTGACACTGTGTTTCCTGTGCTGTCCCCCGTAGGGCCATGGGTCAGCAAGTACCATCTTGTTTCATAGGGTGGCTAGCCTTAAGGTCTTTTCTGTGCATTTGCTATGCAGAGTGGGGAGCTCATCCTCAAGGCATGGTGGGCCAGGATGTGCTTCACTGTCTCTTCCCGCCCCCTTTTATTTGCTCCCGTGAGCTCTGATCAGACATGTCCCACGCCCGGACCTGCAGCTTTAGTGCTGTCTTCTAAAGTCAACCCTTCTGGGGGAAAGGGTGGCTGTCTACACCGTTGGTATTGGAGCTAGGCACTCAGACACCTCGCCTGGCTTCCTGCTTGATCCTAGCATGATGCATTCATATGCTGGAGCATATGAAGTATATATCTTCTTTCCCTGTAGAGATATAAACAATACCCACCACTTGGGTGAGTTTGTGCCATTTCCCTACTACACATTTCTTTTTTTCCTTCTATTCCCCCCTCTTTTTTAGTTGACTCTCATATTAATCCTAGATTTGGTCTGGCCCCTGACATACTACCAGGACCTCACCTCAGGAGTGTTTATATACAGTAGCTTTTCCCCTATGGCACTTTTGCTTTTATTTTAAGTTCATCTCAGTGAACATATGTCCGTTTGCTCTTGACTTACTTTATTTAGCACAATTTCCTCCAGCTTGTCCCATGTGGCAAAATGCTTCATGCATTAAGACTGCTATTTACTGATGCATAGTACTCCATACACGTATTTACAAAAGTTTTTTTAATCTATTTGTCTGTTGATAGAAAGCTAGGTTGTTTGCAACTTCTTGCAATTGTGAACAGTGCCGTGATGAACATTGGAGCACAGATGTCTGGCCCTGGTTTGTTTCTTGTCTCTTCTGAGTATATGTCCAGTAGGGGTATTGCTGGGTTGTATGATAGCTCAATTTCCACCTGTTTTAGCTATCCTCAAATCAATTTTCATTGTGGCTGTACATACCTACAGGTCCACCAGCAGTGGATGAGAGTTTCTATCTCACCAAAGCTCCTCCAACTCCTGTAGCTTTCTGATTTTTTTTTAATTTGACTATCTTTGAGGATAATAGGTGGTATCTCATAGTTGTTCTAATTTGCATTTCTCTTATGGCTGAGAACAGGAACTTTTTTTAATATGTTTTTGGCCATTCAGATTTCTGTCCCTGTGAAACTTCTGGTCAGGTTCTTTGCCCACCTCCCTAGTGGACAGTTAGTTTTTCTCTTATTATAAGCTTGCAAAGTACTCTAGATTTTAGTCATAAATCCTTTATGGGATGTGTCATTACTAAAGATGGTTTCCCAGTCAGTGGGCTCTCATTACTCTCTTGGTGAGTTCTTTCGATGATTTATCTTCAGTATATCCCACTTGTCAATTTGTGACTCCTCTGTATTTGTATCCTTCCCTATTTCAGCCTATGTTTTTGCTGTCCCAAGTTTCTCAGGTGTGTCCTAATTCCCTCATAAATGGCCCTAATAGTTTGGGGTTTTACCATAAGGTCTTTGACCTACCTCAAGTCTATTTTTGTGCATGGAGTAAGGTAAGGGGCTTGCTTCATTTTTCTGCAGGTAGATAAGGTATCCATTTTTTTCCAGCACCATTTATTGAAGAAGGCATGTGTGTTTCATTTGATATTGGGGGGGGGGGCTATATAAAAAATAAGTTGCCTGTGTGCTGATGCTTTTATTTCTGGGTCTTCAGGTCTTTCACATTGGTCTGAATATCTGTCATTATACCAGTACCACTCTGTTTTGACCTCTGTGGCCATATAATATGTGCTAAAGTCAGGTGGTGCAAACCTTGCAACTTTTCCTTCTTCTTGAGGAGTTCTCCACAATTGTGGGTTTATTCTCTGTCCATATGGAGTTGTTAATCAGCTTTTTCCATATCTTTGAAGAAGGTTGACAGCATTCATATTGAGATAGCACTAAACTTATGTAGTGTCTTGGGTAGAACTGGCATCTTTACTATATTGAGTCTTCTAATCTAGGAGCATGGGATAGCCTTCCATTTGTTGAGTTTGCTCTTGGTTTCCTGTGTTCTATAATTTTCCTCATACAAATCTTTCATTTTGCTAGTCAGGCATATCGCTAGATATTTCAATTTGTGCTTGGCTATTGTAAAGGGACTACCTATTTAATTGTCTCTTCTGTGATCTTGTCTGATGTGTATAGCTCTCCAATTGAATTCTGTTTTTTGCTCTTGTATCCTGCAACCCTGCCATATTCCTCTATGGCTTCCAATGCTCCACTTGTGGAGTAGGGGATTTTCGGTATATAAAATCATATTGCCTGTGAATAATGATAATTTCTCCTCTTCCTTCTCCAGATGAATACCTTTGATGTCTTTTCCTTGTCTGATGTTGTTAGCTAGGACCTACAGTATGATGTTAAATAGAGTGGGGACAGGGGGCATACTTGTCTCGTGCACTTTTTCAGTAGAATTGATTTCATCTTTTCTTCATTGACTACCATGCTGGCTGTTGGTTTTTCATATATAGCTTGCACAATATTGAGGAATTTTCCTTCTGTTCCTATGTTCTTCAGTGTCTTAAACAGGAATGAGTGTTGAATATTGTTGCTTTTACCACATCTGATATTAGCATGTGGTTCTTATAATTTTTCCTGCTATTGTGGTGAATAATACTAATGATCTCTCATATGTAAAACCATCCCTGTATTCCTGGTATGAATCTCAGTTACTGTGAAATATTTTTTTATATGCTATTATATTCTATTGGTCAGTATTTTAAGGATTTTGCATCAATGTTCATCAGGGATATTGGTCTGTAGTTCTCCATTCCTGTGGGATCCTTGCCCGCTTTATGTAATAGAGTTCTACTAGCTTTATAGAAGGAGTTTGGGGCTTTTTCATCTTTCCTATGTTCTGGAAGAACATCGAACTGGTAGGACTGGTATCATTTCTTGCCTGGATGATTGGTAGAATTCTCCAGTGAAGCCATCAGGTCCAGAGGATGTTTTTGTTGGCAATCCCTTAATTATCTTGTCTATTTTTTGCATTACTATGGGTTTGTTGAGGCTCCTGACATCCATTTGAGATAGTTCAGGGAGGGATTGTGTTTCCTAGTATTTTTCCATGTCTTCCAAATTCTTGAATCTGTTAGAGCACAGGACTTCAGATTATCTATTTGTTTTCATTAGGCTCCATTGTAATGTCTCCTGTTTCATCTCTCATCCTTGTCATTGAAATTTCTTCTTTCCTTTCTTTGGATAGATTTGCCAGTGATCTATCAATTCTGCTAATTCTTTCAAAGTACCAAATTTGGGCTGCATTAATTTTTCCCATTGTTTTCTTATTTTTGCTCTCCTGTATCTCAGCTCTGATTTTTATTATTTCAATTATTTTCCTATTAGTGGAATTGTTCTGCTGACTCTATTCTAATTGGTAAGCTTTGTACCAGCATATCAACAATTCTCTCTTCTTTTTTTTCATGTGTGAAAGTATTGCTTATACTTCCTCTGATAAATGTCTTTGCTATATCCCAAAGGTTTTGATATGCTGTATTTTTGTTCTCGTTGGTTTCTAGAAACTTCCTAATTTCATCTCTGATTTGGGCCAATATCCACTCATTTTGCAATAGAGAATTATTCATCCTCCAATTGTTTGCTCTTGTTTTCTTTATCAATCTGTTGATTTCCAGTCTTATGAAGCAATGACCAGAGAGAGACATCTTTATAATCTGTTTGTACTTGAATTTACTCAGGTTCGACTTGTGTCCCAGCATGTGGTCTATTTTTTAATATGTGCCATGTGGGCTTGAAAAGAATGTGAACGTTTTGCACTTGGGTGGAAACCTCTGAATATATATCTATCAAGTCAAGTTGTCCAATTGTTCTGTTTAGATCTGTAGCTTCCTTGTTGAATTTTTTCCCCAGTGATTTGTCTTTTTCAGAGTTATGTATTAAAGTAACCTACTATAATTGTTGAGTCAGTGATTATTTTTTCATCTTTGGAGTATTGATTTACAGATTTTGCTGGTCACTTATTGGACACGTCTATATTAATTATACTCATGGGTTCTTAGTCTGTTGTTCCCTTGAACATTATATAGTGTGCCTCTTTGTCTCTTGTTATGGCCTGTAACTGAAGATCAATTTTGCAAGCTAATAAGATAGCAGTATTTTTTTTCATTGCCATTTGCTTGGTATGTTTTTCTCCAGCCTTTAATTCTCAACTTGTTTTTATCTTCAAACTTAAGATGTGTCCTCTGTGGGCAGCAGATCGATGGGTTCTGGTTTATGAGCCAGTCTGTTAGCCTCTTTCTTTTAGTAACTGAGTTCAAGCCATTAATATTCATTGCTATTACATCCATCTGTGGATTCTGTGATGTCATCTTATACCTTTTGTCTTGGGTATTTTCCTACCTACCTATCTTATCAGTTTGGGTTGTGTGTAAATGTGGCTCATCATTGCCTTCTTTCAACTGTTGAGCCAATGCAATCTTGGGGGCTGGTTTTCTCTTTCTCTCACTATTGGTGGAGCTGTTCTATGTTATGGTCTCTTATTAGCACTCAGTGATTGTTGATCTTCTGCTAATACTGGATCAGCAAGGATCTTTTGTAGGGTTGGATTTCTTTTTATGTGTTCTATGAGATTTTCATTCTCTGGAAAGACTCTTCTCTATTTTTCTTAATAGATCATTTGGCCGGGTATAGTATTCTTGGATTTGCATTATTTTCCTTCAATTATTGGAATACGTAACTTCATTCCCGACTCGTCTTCATCGTGTCTGCTGATAGGTCTAAGCATACTCTTATTTGATGTGACAGTCACTTAATCTAGTGTCAATTTGAGGACTAAGTATAGGGGTGGAGTCTAACCTATCTGGAGATAGTGAATGAGACCACTGCGTGGGCATGACTTTCTCCTGAGAATTCTAGGAAATCTGGCTGCATTTTGCCCTTTGAGGTGTCAGACTCACTACTCAGTCCTTTGAAGATGCTCTACTGATAAGACTTACTGATAAGGCTTACTCCTTGGGAGCCATTACAGCTGGCAAGACACAAGGTAACATTCTGATAGATCCTGAGTCCTAGAAACTGGAGAAGTCACAGGGAGACTTTTGCCAGTGCTGAGATGCCACCACTAAATACATAAGATTCTGCACCCACTGCCTAGGATTGCCCTGGTGTCATTACTTGTGCTTCATTAATCTGAACAGGACTTATAGGTTGGTATTGGACATAAGGGCTAATATTGGACTTATGACCTTGGATTGGACTGGTTCGGGATGCTTTCTCAATGTTCAATTGTTCTTGTATATAAACATCTTTCTTATATACATATACGTGCTTATGAATTTGGTTCTCTAGTCCACCCAGACTAACACATTTGAGTACCTTTATGTGACTACTGGTTTTTCCTAGCTGCTCCTATGTCCTTCTCTTTTTTCCTCATAGTTGGATAATTTGACTATTATGTGTATTGGTGACTTCTTGGGATTCAGTCTGCCTGGTATTCATTCAGCTCCTGGATGGTTGCCTGGTTTTCATTTATTAAGCTGAGGAAGTTTTCCTCTAAGAATCCCCTCCCTATTTTTGTTTTTGACTTGTTTGTTGTGACATATTCCAGTAGTTCATTATTCTAATATTGTTCCTTTCATAGCATCAGACATGGCTCTCAGGTTTTCTTCAGCTTCTCTGATTGTCTTATTTCCCATTTGTTGAGATCTGCTTGTTTATCCTCTAGGTCACTGGTGCGATTCTGAGCTTCCTCAAGTCTGTTGGCAAATTCTGTCAATTTGCCAGTGACTTTTGTTATTTCATTCCTTAAGGCATGTTTTTCCCCTTTTGTGCACTGCCTTAATCTCCTCTATCATTTCATTCTTCTTCCATATTGCTTCCCTCATATCCTGTATGACTCCAGCAGCATTCTGAACCAAGAATGCATTAAATCACTCTACATTTGTTGTGTTGGGCTTGTGGGCTTCAGCTGAAGAGCTACCTGTGCTCTAGATTAAGAATGATTTCTCCAGGCTGACACTGTAAAGGTAAAACCTGCAAATTCCAGGCTCATTGTTTAACTCCAAGACAACAGGGTGGCATTTCATTGGCTGATGTCAAAGTAAGTTGTAGTACTTTGTCTCACAGTGGTTGAAGCACCTTGGGTGTATCCAGCAGCAGTATAAGCATGCCAGCTCTGGCAGAGGTCCCCTCATGGCTCCTCATTTCCAGGGTTCAGGGTCCATCAGCAGTATCCATTGGTGGTAGAAGCATTTCAGCATTGGTAGGGGTCTCCCCATGACCTCCCAAGCATCTCTGCACTGACAGGTTTCCACGTGGCTTATCTGGCCCCAAAGGTTAGGTTCCATCAGGGCAAGCCCATATGGCTTTTCCTCCAACTCCTCCAGTCTCCAGGAATCAGGATCTATCAGCATGCTGTCATCTCATCTTATCTGCAGTTCATTTCCAAGGAACTGGGTCGATGGCCACTTTCTGTGGCAGGTCAATATCTGCTTCTTCTATGCACATCATTAGGGTCATGATTTCTGGCATTTTCTTCCATTTCTCCTGCTCTTTTGTTGAGGCTGGTGATGCTGGCTACAGTTTAGATATTGTTTTTAGAGGAGCCCAGAGCAATCTTCCAGAGTCAAAGAGCATTGGGCTCTCTCTTGGGCAACTTGTATGAGTGCTTCAAGGTAACTGCACTTGGTTCAATTTGTGAGTCGAAATTTCCACCCTCCCCAAAAAATGAGGGTTCAGGAGAGTCCTTAGTACCCTAGTTCTAATTTCAGGACTCCACATTCCAGTCTCCTTCATCTTACCACCCAAGAAAAATTTTTTTTCTCTCTGATTTATATTGTGTTTATGAGGTGTCCTGAGTTGGGGGCTGTCGTGATGACCCCCAAAGGAGAAAATCCAGCTTACCTGAGTGATGCTTTTCTTCTTGGCGAACTGAAACTGAATGCACTCCATGGACTATGGTTATCAGCTTATTTTCTGCCACACCCTGACCTGTCTCAGGTAAATTTCATTAAGTCTTTTCAATTACTCCAGTCTATAGCTACCTGCAGACCCCAATCCCCAATCCTCAAGGGAGCTCACAGCGTGAAGAGTTATGGAGTGGGGTCCTATGACTAGGATTCTGAGGTTCTCCTCATGTTTGGGACTATGTCCCCTTTAGGGTGTCAGCCTGGAGAAATCACTGTTAATCTAGGCAAAGGTAGCTCTTCAGCTGAAGCCCATGAGCCCAGCACACCAAATCTAGAGCGATTTAATGCATTTTTGGTTCAATTTGTGTGCGAAATCCCCCCCAAAAAAAACCGGGGTTCAGGGGAGTCCTTAGTACCCTAGTTCTAATTTCAGCACTCCGTATCCCAGTCCCTTCACCTTACCTCCCAATTTCCTGTTCTGGCAACAGCAGCTCTGGGTGGGTGAATCTTACCTAAAGATCACCTTCTTTTGTCTAGTTGTTCCCCATTTTATAGAAAAGCAAAAGAAATCTCAGGAAAACATAACAGATTTGGAAGTTAAATTGTTTAGAGAAATAGAAAAGCTGATATGAGGAACACCAGCAGTCTGAGTGTGAATTCTGTCTCCACCATTTAATGGATGAAAAACATTGTGTAAGTTCTTACTTGGGGATTACTAGGTTAAAGTAATTTATATTGTTTTTATGTTTCAAAAGTTGCTATTATTTCATAAACACTACATGCATTAGTTACCACCACTCTGATCTTAAAGATTATGCTTTCATAATGCAAACTTTATTGGGGCTATTGCATACACACCTCTTTTCATTTTAAAGATGCAACACCCTAGATAGGCAGGCATATTAACAGACTCTATGATAAAAATAGCACTCCAAATCAGTAGGAAGAAGATGGATTAGTTGGCTAGTTTGATAATAATCTAGAAAAAAATGTGAAGTTAGAGCTTTGTTTTTCAAGGCAAAATGTGAGATAGTTCAAATATACTTAAGTATAACAAACCATTAAAGAATTCAAAATGAGAGAAAAGTATTGTATATTATTACAGGAGTGGTGGTTTCTATGGGAATAGCACACATTTCTTTAAGGTTAAAGAATATTGACAAGTTTTTTATGTAGTAAATAATTTAAGCAGTTTTATTGGCATATAATTTACATATCATATAATTCAATAGTTCAATCATATTACAAAAAGTTGTATAGTCATCACTTTTTCCTGATATACTCATTGTTATAAGCTCCCTAGTACCCTCCAAATTCCCCTGCCACACCCCCCAAAATAATTAATCCAGCCAGTTAAGAGCTATAGCGTTACCAACCCTGGTTTTCACATAGAGAAGAATAAACAAAAAAATCACCAACAATACCAAAGTAAAACAGAAAAATATCAATCAAAAAAAGAAAGCAGAAAATATTAAAAGTAGGACAAATCCAATATATGGGTGTTACAGCAAAGTGTGACAAAGAAACTAGATGGTGCCCTGTTATTAGATAAAATAGTGCCTGAGGTCTTAAAGGTTATTTCCAAATAAGCAGCCATCTAAGTGCTATGTCATCTATGGAAGAAACACACCAACCTCTGTCACTGAAAGGCTGTCAATAATGGAATTGAAGGAAAGAATAGTATCAGAGCCGAACTTGTGAGAATCCAGTTGACAGAAGACTGTGGATAACAATGTGAGCCCAAGATTGACTTGTGGGATCGACATGGGAAATAAGTCTACGATAATTTTCCTCTCTCCATAATAGAGAGATGGGAGGAAAGTGCTTAGAGTGCATTTGAGAGATAACGACAGAAGGTCAAGATGATAAACTGATTTGAACAGTTAAAAACTTTGTCAGTTGATCCTTCCTCTGATGCATGATAGACCTGCTCTGGATTTCAACATTTTCTGTATTTTTGTTGTTGCTGTTTACATGGGGTTTATCACAGATGTCATTGGGGATCACCCTCTAGAATTTTTATATTTTCATGTTTTTCAGTCTATGAAACCCAGGATTGATGAACCCAAGATTGATGATTGGGACAGCAGGAAGAATAAGGGTTTTGTGGGGTGGGGTGAGGGGACCTGGCAGGGTACAGTGAGATGGGGGTTTTTAAAGGGAGCTGATGTCAAGGAGTTTAGGGAAAAAAAGAATGTCTTGAAACTGGTTGTGGTAGTAATTGTACAATACTGTTTGATGTGCTTGAACTACAGAAGACAAGAAATCTGTCTTAATTCCCAATAAAATGGTTTCGTGGGGGAGGGGGGAAACTAAGGCAGTTTAAAAGTGATTAAAAGGGAGATCAAATGACAGCCTGTTGAATTGCAGCCTAATTAACTGCATCTGTGGTAAATGCATTCCTCAAGAGAGCAAGACTATTCACACCCCTGTTCTGTGGACAGAGGAGATTCACCAGAGGTTTAATCTATGCGAATTTCCCCTTCATTTTTTTTAACTGGAACAATTTAAAAGGGAGAGCAAATGTTAAGATATTACATATTAACCAAATTACCTCAGCCATAATCAGTTTTACAGTGCTCTCCGTCTGATAACAAGGCTATTCACATCTCTCTACCATGATCAGGAGGATTCAACACAGATCTAATCCAAGTATGGACTCTGCAAATTGATTTTAAGTTTCCACTATTCTTCTGTAAAATGGGTGTTCAGAATTTAATTGAGAATTCAATTTGTTCCTTCAGATTGAGATCTTATTATATCACAAATTTTACTACATTTTTAAGAAAAAAGAAAATTCTTACAAATTAAAAAGTATTATAACCAAAGAAATGTGGGAAGAAACATGCTATCGACACATACTATAGATAGAATTTTACTTCACTTAATGTATTAAGGCAGATATGCAAATCAACATGGAAAGAATCAACTGTCCAACAAGAAAAAACTGAGTAAAGGCAGTGGACTCAAAGAAAAATAGATACAAGTGGCTGTATAAACAAAAATATATGCACCTTCACTTTTGCGTTTAGAAACAATGTGCAATTAACTTAAAATAATAAAGGATAACATGAAAACTCAATACAATAATTTTTTTCAGTTTTTCAATGGCAATTGAGCATAAGAGCTTAGCTGATGGGATGGTTTGATCCTCCTTTGGTGTGTGACCTTTTTATAGCAAGAAACTGCCTTCATGTGTTCCTGACTCAATGCTCAGCTTTTGAGTGTATATAATGTAACTGAAAATGTCAAGGCTTGGGTCAGGTATGCCTTCATTCTCGAATTCATGTATTTGTGTTTCAAAACTTAAAAGAGACTTTTCCCAATCCAGTACTTTGATTTTTTTTGGCTAGTGTTTATGAATGTTGATTGTGGATCCAAGCAAAATATAATCCCTAATAATATCATATTTTCTCCATTTATTTGGATCTTGCTTACAGGACCAATTGTAAGGATATTCTTGATTTTTCTTATTTGAAGTGTAATCCATATTGAAGACTTGCAAGTTCATCAGGAGGTACCTCTGGATTTCTTTTGCAGTAAGCAAAATTCTCTCATCTGTATATTGCATGTTATCCATGAATCTCCAATCCAAATGTTTCTATTTCTTCTTATTGTTTATTCTATCATTCTTTATTCAACATGCAGACTGAACAATTAAGTTCTATGTACATTTCCTGCATGAGCACAGTTAAGTAAGCGTTCCAGTTTTTCACAATGCTAGACATAATTTGTTTGTATATTCAAGCAAATGCTTTAGCACAGTCAATAAAACACAAGTAAAAATCTTTCTGCAATCCTGTGCTTTCAGCCAAGATCAGCTGATATTAGTAGGCTTTTCCTAGTATCACAACTTTAGGTGAATCCTGCTTGAATTTCTGTTATCTTTCTGTTGATGTAGAGTTGTAACTGGTGCTGACTTCTCTTCAGCAAGACTTTATCTGTATGTGATATTGATGATTTATTTGATAATTTCCACATCTGAGCCATCTCTTGGTTTTGGAATGGGTGCAAATAGGTTCTCTTTTAGCCAGTTAACCAAGTAACTGATTCCCAAAGATCTCAGCATAGACAAGTGAGTGCTTCCAGTACTTACTCGGTTTAAGAAAACATTTCGATTGGTTTTCAGTCTATTCCTGGACTCTTGATTTTCAATATGGTCCACAGTGCAACCCAGGCTTCTTCCATCATTATCATCAATTCTTCATCACAGGCTACCCAGAGCAATCTTTTTCAGCCACCAATCCTTTATTTCCAACGTTCCCTTCATAATCATCAGAGACTATCAATGGGTCTTGGTTGAATGCTTGACTATCTTCCAAGGTGAAAGTTAACAAAATCTCCAATTTTTTAATTGTTGGAACTAGACGCCAGTGTGGAAATTTGAAGAATAGTCATATTAACTGCTTCTCTTTGCTGGCTTGTGCATACTACCCTAGCATCGATAGCAATGCACTTCAGACTATCTCTCGAAATGTACTTTTCGACAAATCCAACCACTGACCATGCTGTTAGTAGCCCACTCACTGTGCTACCAGGCTTCTTTTGGAATGCTATTATTTTATGTCTTGCTTCTTTTGCTCCTTTTTTATGATGGTGAACAAGAATAATGAAAATAAAATGAACTGGCAGAAGAACATATAAATCTGTCTTTGGTGAAATATTTCAGAATTCTCCATAGAAAAGAGCACTATGAGATTTCTTCTCGGGTACTTAGAACATGTGATTAGGACCAGTCCTTGTAAAAGGACATCATGCTTGGTAAAATGGTGAGTTAGCAAGAAGAGGAAGACCCTTGACAAAATATATCAACACCACAGCGACTGTAATAATATGCTCTCATGGCCATTGTGCAGACCAGGCTCTACTATAGCTCCGTAGCAACCAGAAACAACAACGTATTTCTAGGATTCATCCATATTTAGTTACCCATTTTTATATCTGTCAAATACATTGTGATTGCAACTTACTCATTCACTGCATGGGTAGCTGTACAAAAGATTTCTTAGTGACTATTCATGAATGTGTTCGTTGGGACACATTAGCTCAAAGTTATAGTTAGGAACACAATTTCTGATTAAAATCATAAATATTTTCAAAATTTTATAAAATACCACTCAACCTTTAGTAATCATTTCTACTCAGCCCACCCCAACACATACCTCAACCCTACATAGTCAGTAAGCTAGTTTATTTATATACAGGTTTGCCTTATCTGATCATTTCATATCAATGGAAGCTGGAATGCCACTTAGCATAATATTTGTTTATGCTGTTTGTTTCATGCTGTAAGACACAAAAATCAGTATGTTATATTATTTTGGTGGAACACATCCCTTCCACAAAAATATTAGCTACCTATTACAGTCTAGACTCTAAACTCCAGAGTCTATCATGAAAACTTTGATATATGAAATATTTTTATTTTTTTCAAATATGGACCTCATTTAATATAGTAACAATTCTTTGTGGAATTTCAAACTGATGGGTTCACTAATTCCCCCATCTATTAAGTGCGAAATTGCCTTTTCTGTATTTCAGTTTCTTCAACCACAAAATTAGGTTACTGAGAGCATCTCTGGCATCAGTCTGTTGATGGGAGGTAATTTAGGCTATTCTGCTGCCTGGAATACACAAGAGAATGTCAAGAAGTTCATGAAAATGTTCCGTTGTCTTTATTTTTTTAAACCTCTGTTGTCTTTAACACTTTTTTTTTAACTGGGAGCTCAAGCAATTCTTATCACAATCCATACATGCATCCATTGTGTCAAGCACATTTGTACAATTGCTGCCATCATCAAGACATTTGCTTTCTACTTGAGCTCTTGGTATCAGCTGCTCATTCCACCCCCCTCCCCTCTCTGTCCTCCCTTCTGAACCCTTGATTATCTATAAATTATTATTATTTTGTCATATCTTATACTGTCCAATGTCTTTCTTCACCCACTTTTCTGTTATCCATCCCCCAGGGAGGAGGTTATATGTAGATCCTTATAATAGGTTCCCCTTTTCTAACCCACCCTTCCAGTATTGCCACTCTCAGCATGAAAGGATCATCTGTTCTGGATTGCCTATGTTTCAAGTTCCTATGTGTACCAGTGCACATCCTCTGGTCTAGCCAGATTTGTAAGGCAGAATTGGGATCATGACAGTGGGTGGGAAGGAAGGATTTAAGAACTAGAGGAAAGTTGTATGTTTCATCGTTGCTACACTGTACTCTAACTGACTCATCTCCTCCCTGTAAACCTTTTGTAAGGAAATGTCCACTTCACTTGCCTACAGGTTGGTCTTTGGTCCCCAAGCTGCTCTCCCTATCATCACAGTGATTTTTTGTTCTTGAAGCCTGATACCTGATCTCTTTGATACCTCATGACTGCACAGGCTGGTGTGCTTTTTCCATGTGGGCTTTGTTGCTTCTGAGCTAGATGCCTGCTTGTTAACCTTCAAGCTTTAAGACCTCAGATGCTATATATCTTTTGATAGCTGGACACCATCAGCTTTCTTCACTACATTTGCTTTTTCTTCAGCAATTGTATTGGGAAGGTGAGTATCATGGCATGCCAGCTTAATAGAGCATTGAGGGAGTGTATGAGTGGAGACCCAATGTCCATCTGCTACCTTAATACTGAACCTATAAATATATGAACATAGATCTATTTTCCCATTCTCAAATAAAAAATATTTACACACGCACATGCCTTTATTTAGACCTCTATAAATATGCTTTGTCTCTGATTTCTTTCCTCTATTTCCTATTACTTTCCTTTTGTCTCACTACCATGCTCAGATTTTGTTTGAGTTTCAGTAAATCCTGCCAGTTATATTACTCTTGATCA
This sequence comes from Nesogale talazaci, assembly GCA_004026705.1. NCBI lineage: Eukaryota > Metazoa > Chordata > Mammalia > Afrosoricida > Tenrecidae > Nesogale > Nesogale talazaci. The sequence continues at coordinate 17,872 of PVJH01023079.1, read as the reverse complement.
AGTCCTACCAGACCTCCGATACCCTCCTCAGCACTAATTTTAGATCATTTCTAGTTCCCTTGTCCCTGGGTTTGTTAACACCACTTTCTTTCCCCTGCTTCCAGCTCTCCCATATCGCACTGGAACCATCGGTCCCATTGTTCTTCCCCCCAGATTGTTTACCTACTCTACCTTATCTAGATATTCCTGCAGAAATAATAGCATGTACAAAAACAAGACAGGGCAAAACAAAGCCACAAGAAAAGCAAACCAACAACAATGACAAAAAAAAAAAAAAAGGAAAGCTTGTAAATAGTTCAAAAAGTGCTTGTTGGCCTTTGGGAGTGTTTTCGGGCCAGTCTGAAGGGGTGCTACACTCTGGTTCCAAAGTCTATTTTTAGTACTCCTTTGGGACTTTCTGGCTTTGTTCCACTTGCTGTCCTATTGTACCCCTTTGTACTTTGTCTCGGTGTGGTGTGGTCAGATCGGAAGCAATTCTCACAGTGTTGTCCCCTGTAGGACTATAGATCAGTGAAGGATATCGTGTCTCACAGTGGGGCCAGGCACATGGTCTTCTCTGTGAATTGGCTGCTCTGCGTGGGAATATCATCCTCAAGGTTTGGTGGACCAGGCAGTGCTCTATTCTCTTCCACCCCCTTCATTTGCTCCCGTGCGCTCTGGTCAGACATGTCCCTCTCACTGAGTTGCAGCTTCAGTGCTGTCCACTGAAGTTCTTCTGGCGGGAGGGGCTCCTGTTCACATAGGTGGGATTGGGATCAGTGCCTCAGACTTCTCTACTGGTTCCTCACTTCATACACCCGGTAATGTTGCATTCACGTCTTGGAGCACCAGTTCGAAGTCTGGTCCCTCTTTCCCTGTGGAGATACAAAAAATACCCTCCCCTTGGGTGAGTTAGTGCCCTGTTTCCCCACCACCCATTTCTTTACCTTTTGTTGCCCCTACTTATTCGTTGGCTCCCAGATTATCCCTGGATTTGGTCTGACTCCTACCATGCTACCTGGATCTCACCCCAGGAATGTTTGTATACAGTAGCCTTTTCTCTATGGCCCTTTTACATTTTTTTAAACAGACTCATGTTCTCCTTGTCCTTTTGCTCTTGGCTAACTTCACTTAGCATAATTTCCTCCAGTTCTTCTCATGCGTTGATGTACTCCATACATTCATAACTGCTTTTATCGATGTGTAGTACTTTGTTGTGTGCACATACCAAGGTTTTTTAATCCATTCGAGGAGTTGTTTCCAACTCCTCACAATTGTGAACTGTGCCGTGATGAACATTGGAGCACAGATATCTGGACCTGGTTTGTTTCATGCCTCTTCTGAGTGTATGCCCAGTAGGGGAATTTCTGGGTTGTATGGTAGTTCAATTTCTATCTGTTTTAGATATTGACAAATCAATTTTCATAGTGGCTATGCCTACCTATGTCCACCAGCAGTGGATGAGAGTTCCTGTCTCCCCAGAACCCCTCCAACACTTGTTGCTTTGTGATTTTTTTAAATTAGGCTAGGTGATATCTCATTGTTGTTTTAAATTACATTTCTCTTATGGCTAATGAACGGGAACATTTTCCCATATTTTTAATGGTCATTTGGATTTCTGCCACTGTGAAACTTCTATTCAGGTCCTTTACTCAGCAATTGATGCTTTTTTTTTTCTTTTTGGGAGCTCGCAAAGTATTGTAAATTTTAGTAATAAGGCCTTTGTCTAATGTGTCATCGCTGAAGATGCTTTCTAAGTCATGGGTTCTCTTGTTACTCTCAGTGAATTCTTTTAATGTATGCAGGTGTTTTATCTTCAGTATATCCTGTTTGTCAATTTGTACCTCCTCTGTGTTTGTATCCTTCTCTGTTTCTGATAACCTATGTATTCGCTGTCCCAAGGTTCTCAGGTTGGTCCCAATTCCCTCATTGATGAGCATAATTGTTTGGGGTTTAACTTCAAGGTCTGTGATGAACCTTGAGTTTATACTTGTGCATGGAGTGAGACAAGGGTCTTGCTTCATTTTTCTGCAGATAGATATCCATATTTCTCAGCACCATTTATTGAAGAGGACATCTGCTTCCCATTTAATATTTTCTAGGCCCTTATCTAAGACCAGTTGTGTGCATGCTGATAATTTTATTTCTGGATTTTCATTTCTTTTCCATTGGTCTGAGTATCTGTCAATGTATCAATACCATGCTATTTGACCACTGTGGCTATATAACATGTGCCAAAATCAAACAAAGCACGCCTTCCCACTGTGTCCTTCTTCTTGAGGAGTTCTCTGTTAATTCTGAGCTTTACTTCACTCTATATGAAATGGGTAATCAATTTTTCCATTTCTTTGAAGAAAGATGAGGGCAATTATATCAGGATTGCATTAAACTTATATTATGCCTTGCGGAGAACTAAAATCTTTACTATATTGAGTTTTCCAATCCATGAGCATGGGATATTCTTCCATTTGCTGAGGTCACTCTGTTTCTTGTAATAATGTTCTGTAGTTATCCTTATAGATATTTGGTTCTTTTATTCAGGTTTATCCCTAGATATTTCCATTTGTACTTGGCTATTGTGAAGAATACCACCTTTTTATCTCATCTTCTGTGGTCTTATCTGATACATATGGCAGTCTGATAGACTTCTCTTTGTCGCTCTTGTATCCTTACACTCTGTCATACTCTATTGCTTCTGGTACACCTTTTGTGGAGTTTTTGGTATTTTCCATGTATAAAATCATACCACCTGCAAATAACAAAAGTTTCACCTCTTCCTTCCACAGCCAAATACCTTTGATGTATTTTCTTTGTCTTCTGTCATTAGCCAGGACCTCCAGTACAAAGTGAAATAGGAGTGGAGACAAGGGGCATCCTTGTTTGGTCCCATTTTCAAGTGAGACTGGGTTAGTCTCTTCTCCATTGATTACCATGTTGGCTGTTGGTGTTTCATGTGTAGCTTGTATTAGCTTGAGGAATTTTTCTTCCATTTCCATATTATCCAGTGTCTTAAACAGTAAATGATTTTGAATGTTGTTGAATACTTTTTCCCCATCTATCAATATTATTATGTGGTCCTTATAGTTTTTCATGTCAATGTGGGGAATGATACTAATGGTCTTTCATATATTGAACCATTCCTGCAAACGTGGTATGAATCCCACTTGGTCCTGATGAATTATCTGTTTTATATATTTTTATATTCTTTTGGCCAGTATTTTGTTAAGGATTTTTGCATCTATGTTCATTAGTGTTATTGGCCTATAGTTCACAATTCTTGAGGGATTCTTGCCTGATTTCGGTATCAGTTATTCTAGCTTCATAGAAAGAATTTGGGGGTTTTCCACCTTTTCTATGTTCTGGAAGGGTTTGTGTAGGATTGGTGTCAGTTCTTCCCTGGATGCTTGGTAGAATTCTCCTGTAATCCCATCTGACCCAGAGGATATTTTTGTTGGTAATCCCTTGACAACCTTGTCAATTTCTTCTTTTGCTATGGGTCTGCTGAGACCCATGTCCATGTCTTCAAAGTTGTTGAATTCCTTAGAGTGCAATCTTTCATAAGACCATGTAATTATCCTTTTGATTTCATTAGTGTGTTGTAATGTCCCTCTTTCATCCCTCATTCTTGCGATTGAAATTTGTTCCCTCCTTTTTATGGTTAGGTTAGCAAATGGTCTGTCGATTCTGTTACCCTTTCCAAGAAACAATTTTTTTCTTTTTCTTTTTTCTTCTTCTTTTCTTTCTCTTTTTCTTGCATGACTATTCTGGTGGGATTTGGAAGCCCAGCCTTGCTCCTGGAGAGCTGCTGCTGGATTTGAACTGTCAACCCTGTGGGCCACAGTCCTGCACACAATGACTATGCCACAAGCGCTCAGCCCAAGAACAAAATTTTCACTACATAATTTTTCCCATAGTTTTCTTATTTTCCCTTTCCTAAACCTCAGCCCTGATTTTTATTATTTCTTTTGTTTTGCTATTAGTAGGGTTGTTCTGCTGACTTTGCTCTAGCTGTTTCAAATTTTTTGCCAGCATATCAATCATAAGTATTTTCCGCTATTGGTTTCTCTGATAAGTGCCTTTGCGGTGTCCTATAAGTTTTGGTATGTGGTTATATCATTCTTGTTGGTTTCCAAAAATTTCCTAATTTCATCTCTTCTCTAGGCCCATAGACACTCACTTTGAAGTATCAATTTATTCATCTTCCATTTGTTTGCACTTTGTTTCTCATCTTCTGTTTGTTGATTTCCAGCCTTATGGCACAGATGTTGGGAGAGCCATCCCCTAACACATCATCCCAGATCCAGTAGGTGAGATTGTACAGTGATAAGTAAAGGTTATAGTAAAGTCACAGAAAATGTGAGAGATAGAAATAATGGAGTCAGACACATCTTATGGTAGCATGTTCACATCCTGGATGGCCATGAACTCAACAGCCAGATCCATGCAGAGCGCAGGCAGGAAGCCCCGAACCAGAGAGCTCTGGGTATTGCTGGAGGGATTGTGCTGGAGAAGGGGGAAGAGGGGAGAAGAAAATTGACTGTTAACCAAAGTTTAAATCTACTTCATGGGTGGCATTACAGGTAATCACACGTAACAGGAAGGGGCTTTAAAATAGGCATAAGTGTAACAAGAAGGGGACGAGATAGGGGCATACATGTGACAAGGCCAGATTCTAGATTCATGATGATGGCCTGATCTTGATCATCCTTGTGTGGGCTTGACCTCCCTGTCTCTCCTGCAAGGAAGTAGTCTACAACTATCCTTATCTGGAGAGAATGAGTTGTACTTTGGATGGGACAAGCTATACTGCCTGATTGTGCTAGATAGCTGAAAACTCTTAGAGAGAATAGCCTCTCATCTGCTTCTGTTGACCTCCAAATATATAGTCATTTGCTATGTGCAGCAAGTGGCTACGTTTGACATGTATTTGGGGGAGACAAGTTGGGAGAAATCTTTCTGTTTCCCACAATTCCATATATATATGTATATATCTGTGTTATGTGTGTATCTATACACACACATTCATAGAGAGAAAGGTTGAGACGGAGCTGCAAGAAGGAGACAGCTCAGTTAGGGATGAGATGCACATATATAGGCTTTATTGGAAGTCGTGAAGGACTTTGGGGAAGGGAAGGGACAGCAAAGAAAGAGACAGACAGGAGCTCCTGGGAGGTCCCGAGATTTAGGCCAGGGAGCTGTGTCTGGTGCTGGGATGGTGGGGTATATATATGATTTGACTTGAAGGCAGGTGGATTGTTCTCAGGGTTTCAGTGGCTAGGAAACAGTGTTGGGAGAGGAAGACTGTGTCCCACCCATGTGGGAGTCATCCTGTCCCTGGGAAACAATACAAGGAAAGTATGTTCCATGGGTAGGGTACGTTCTGGGGAGTGCTGAAGGCAGATGCATTGAATTTCAAGTGCTATGAAGCCTAGCAAACCATTCATCTTTTTGAGAGGCTGGAACAGAGGGTGCCTAGCCCTGGACTCCACCCAAACTAATATATATATATATATATATATATATATATATATATATATATATAAATTTAAAAGAGCCACAGGGCAAAGTGGTTATTTTCATTACATTGAAAGCTGTCAAGGCAAACCTGAGAGCTGAGACAGAGCCGCAAAGAGGAGACAGAGCTCAGTTAGGGATGAAAAGGATATGCTTTATTGGAGGTCATGAAGGACTTCAGGAAGAGAAGGGACAGGAGAGAGAGAGAGCGAGAGAGAGAGAGAGAGAGAGAGAGAGAGAGAGAGAGAGAGAGAGAGAAGCATCTTGAGCTCCTGGGTGGTCCTGAGGCCCAAGGGCTAGGCCAGGGAAGCCTTGTCTGCCGTGAGGCAGTGGGTCATATATAGGGCTTGAGCCAAGGGCCTATATACCGATAAGGGGATGAGACTTTCTCATGTTGCAGTTGCAGGGTCCGAGTCAGGATACAGTTTGTGAGAGCATAGATCTGCCTCCTGGAACCCTGAGGGAAGAGGCTGTACCAACTCAGCCCTGTGAGATAAGTTCTGTGAAGGGGCTGTGCCCTTCAGGGAGATAAGCTCTCTGAAATGCCAGAGGAACTGTTTATAAAGTTCAGCAGGTTGTAGTGAGGCTGATGCGAAAGGGGTGCAAGGGGCTGTCTGGTCCAGAAGGCTGCCCAGTCCAGGGAACTGCCCAGTCCAGGGAACTCCCTGGTTTGACCCTGGCCCATACGCTAGTCACACAACTACCCCTTGATCCACATAAAAGTTCCATATAAGCACAATGAAGTGTTCTAGAATTCCCATTCTTCTTTAGATTATCCATAGTTTCTTTTTTTTTTATGAACTACATAGATAAATGCCTTGGCATAGTCAATAAAACACAAGCAAACATCTTTCTAGTATGCTTTTAGTACATTGAGGCAAGATCCATCTGATATCAGCAGTGGTATCTCTTGCTTCACATCTCCCTCTGAATCCACATCATACTTGTCAATGATGAAACTATTCTCCATTCACATAAATATCTTCTTATAATTAATTCCCTTAAAAAATGAACATTGCTCCAGTGCTAGCAATTAGTATTAAACTGCACTGATTTGTAATACTTAATGATCTCACCAGAAAGTTACAATGTTATTCTTCTTTTAACTACAATGATTGAGAATATATATACAAAATTGAGAGATACAAAGTTCATTCAAGTGTCTCAGGTTGTCAGAGGTGCCAGCCTCCGGCATTAATACCACGGGTCCAGTAGGTGCAATCACATGTCAATAATTAATTACTATAATAAAGTCTTAGAGAACATGAGAAAGAGAGAAATAATAGAGTCAGGCACACATCATGGTAGCATGCTCACCTCCGCCCAGTTTGGTGGTGCATGTGGAGCGAGAAAGGAGGACATGGAGAAAAGGGTCTGTGAAGAGGGAGAGGCATTGGGAGAAGAGAGGCAGCTGAGAGAGTGTCCTCCAGTTTATTGCTCACCAACGTTTACATCTACTTCAGGGACATCACAGAGGATGCACAATCAGCATACACATCACAGGAAAGAGATAAGCTAGGAGTGTACACATAATACCTAGGGGTGGGACTAGAAGTATACAATATCTATGACAAGAAAGGCATATCCTAGACTCAATATGGCAGCCTAACTTTGATCACCCTTAAGTGGGCTTGACCTCTATCTCTCCTACAAGGAAGTAGTCTGCTACTATTCTTATCAGAAGGGAGTGGACCTACTTTAGGTTGGGTCAGTCTACACAGTCTGATTGCTATGAAAAACTAATAACCCTTAGGGAGAATAGTTCCTGACCTGCTTCTGTAGATCTCCAAGTGTATATGCCACATGTAGCTAGCAGCTTAACTTAGGCATGTATTTGGGAAGACTATTTGGAAAAAATCTTTCTGTTCCCCACATGAGGTATCTGGTGTTCTCTATGATGCAATAAAGGTTCAAAAAATTAGTTCAAATATACTTGATAACAAGAATGCTACTTTTGTTAGATTAGTATAATGGCTAACATAGTGGTCAAGAAATTCAGAAATACATTGACAGAAAATTCAAATATAGAATCCATGACTGATTACATCTATAATCTGGATAATTTACATAATCTCTCATTATTTCTGGATACAGTGTATTTTATTGATGGCACATGACAAGGTCAGACTCACTAAGCCTCTCCTCTTCCTTTAGAGGGTCTAGATGGAATAGTCTTAGTGTATTGGGGATTGAGTTGAGGGCAAAGAAAGACTCCCCAGCAGCGGAGGGCCTTTCTTCCTCTAGTGCTGTCACTAGGACTGGTGGTCCAGAAGAGCTCTTATTCCTTGGACGCTGTGTGAACCAAGAGGTACACCACTCTGTTGCTGTAACCAAATTCCTTGCCATATCAGGAAATGAGCTTGACAAAGTAGTTTTTGAGGGCAATGCCAGCTCAGCATCACAGGTGAAGGAGTGGGAGTCACTGGTGAAGTCACAGGAGACAAGCTAGTCCTGTGAGGTCCAAGATGCCCTTTAGGGGACCATTGGCCAATTGCCTCACCATCTTCTTGATGTCATGCAGCTCTCTCCAGATGGCAGGTGAGATCCATGAGGGGCACATTGGGGTTAAGGACATGTAAGGCTATGCCAGTGAGTTTCGCATTCAGCTCCAGGATACCCTAGCCCATCACCTTGGCGACATCAGAAGATGCAGGGATGATGTTCTGGGCATCCCTAAGGCCATCACACCAGAGTTTCCCAAAGAGGCAGTCCTCAGTTTTTTTTGGGTGGCTGTGATGACATGGACTATGGTCATGAGTCCTTACACAATGCCAAAATTGACATGGATGACTTTGGCCAGGGAGGCTAAGCAGTTGGTGGTGCAGGAGGCATTGCTTATAATCTTGACTGAGTTATCACACTTTATGCCCATCACAAACATGGGAGCACCGACAGAAGGGGCAGAGATGATCACTCTTTTGGCACCATCCTTCAAGTGAGCTCCAGCCTTCTCTATGGTTGTGAAGATACCAATGAGCTCTACGATGTATTCAACACTAGCCTCACCCCACTTGGTGCTGGCGGCATCTCCCTCCTGGAAGAGGGAGATGACCATCCCATTACTGACAAGCTTCTCATTCTCAGCCTAAATGATGCCATTGAAGTTGCCATGGGTGGAATCATACTGGAACACATAGACCATGTAATTGAGCTCAATGAGGGTATCATTGATGACAACAATCTCCACTTTGCCAGAGTGGAAAGCAGATCCAGTGACCAGGCACTCAAATCAGCCGAATCCATTCATTCTGCTCTTTATAATGTTAGAATTGTAACTCTAAAATATAGGCTCATATTTTCACATTGTCAATTTTAGAATAATGATTGCCTCATTAAGACAAGAGCAAAATTAATTTCTGGACTACATTTTAGGTTATATTGTTTTCTATCCTCTAATTTTTATACATATCTAAACCTCCATAGCTACTGTCAAAATAACTTCGCATAAACTTCAGCTAGTAATTCTATTCAAATTCTGTAAGACATTACATGACCACCAAGCAAGAATGTGACACGGTCACTTTAAGTTATATGTAAAATAGACAGGAAAAGCTTTCCAAAGTAACTTGAAACTAGTAACCAGGAAATGCATGGCCAGAGATTTATCTTTTGCTCACATATTAATGGCATTTCATTGATAATCCAATATCTCTCAAATAAACAGCTAAAATTATGAGAAAGTTAAGTATATAGATTCAATTTTGAAAATCTAGGCTTAGATAAATATGACAGAAAAAAATGCTGAAACTATTATATATCTACATGCAAAATATTGTGAGTGGATCCAAATCTACTCATATATAAAAAGAAATTTAGAGTGGATCACAGTGTAAATGCTTGAGACAAGCTATCAGACTCTTAAATCTTTGGGACGTACATTAGCGATAATTTTCTTAGAAATAGCCTCGAGATGAAATAGGAGCTTGCTCTGCCCACTCCACACATCTACCTGGTATTGCAGTACTTCCAGGAACAGGGCACCCCTTCGGAGGAAATTAAAAGAAAAAAAAAAGAAATGATTTCAACATTATAAAACAGAGAAAAAATTAGATAATTTATAATTTGTGAAAACTGATCGCAACTGTATATAAGAAATATCAAGAAGAATGTACAAAGATGATTGGCATGGCTGAGGGAATATTTGTAAATCACATAAATCCAGAAGACTCATATCCAGAAGATATAAAAGACCCTGTGGTAGTCACCTAATCTAGTGTCAATTTGAGGATTAAGAGTGTAGGGGTGGAATCTAATCTGTCACTCTGTTGATTACCAATGAGACCTCTGTGTGGACATGGCCTTCTCTGAGAATTCTGGGAAATCCAGCAATATTTACCCTTTGGATGTGGGTAAATCCACATCCAACTGCCACTCTGGAAGACATTGCAGCTGACAAGACACATGACAGCATTCTGATAGAGCCCGTTCCCTGGAAACTGGAGGAACCATGCGGAGACCCCAGCCAGCACTGAGATGCTTCTCCCTCCACTGGATGCACAAGACTCTGGACCCACTGACCTGTGATTGTTCTGGTGTCATTGTATGTACTTTGTGAGTCTAGACAGGGCTTATGGGTTGATATCGGACATATAGGCTAATATCAGATATATGACCTTGTACTGGACTGGGCTGGAATGTTTTCTTGATGTACGGTTGCTCTTGTATATAAAGCCCTTTCTTAAACACGAATTTGTTTCTCTAGTCTACCCAGACTGAAACAGACCTTTATAATTCAATAACAAAAAATGGATTTTTTTGTTTAATAATTTAAATCAATATTTCTCAAAAAGAAAAGGAAAAACCAAGCACATTGCACATAGTAATTAAGCAAATGGGGTGGGGGAGTAGACAAATTTTTATTAGGGAAAGGCAAAAACCACAGTGACAGACCACTTCATACTCACTATGATAGCTAAATTAAAGAGTATTGCCAAGAATATGAGAAAAATTGGAACTCTTAAAAATTACATTTAAGAATGAAAGATGATTCCACTCATTAGAAAACATTCTGACAACTCTTCAAAATATTAAATATAGCAAGCATATAATTCAGTAATTATAGTCTTGGGCATAGACTATAGAGGTGTATAAATATCTGCACAAAATCTTTGTACTTGAATATTCATTGCCAGATTATATATATTAAGCAAAAATCAGGAAAACTCAAGCAGTAATCATAGAGTAATCAATAGTAATCAGTAGAGAAACAATGTAGTATAATCAATACAATGGAATATTACTCAGGGATAAAAATAATAAGTACATAATAAAAAAATAAGAAACCAAACTCATTGCCAAAGTCATAGCCTATAGCATGGGGTAGAACTGCTCCTGGGAGTTCCTGAGACTGTAGTTCTATACAGGAGTTGAAAACCCATCTTTCTACCATGGAGCAGCTGTGGTTTCTAACTGCAACCGCCACAAAAAAACATATAATGCTTCATTCCATTTATAGCAAAAGGCCAGCATTGGCCAATCAGTACAAGGAGAGAGATTACAGACGATCCTGCATGAGGGTGAGAGTGAAATAAAGGTGGTAGTGGAAAATGACTAAAGTGTATGAGGTGTCTTTTGGAGATGATGAACATATTCTCATATTAGATACTGTACACTTACAGGTTAGAATCATGTGGTACATTAAGGTTGTGTTAACAAAGACTAAATAAGATTTCAAATTATGCATAGGTAAAGTAATTACACAACACACACATACAATAAAAAAGGAAAGAAAACCATAAAAATTCCTGATCAGTCAAATGACTAGAGGTAATCACAACTAGAAAAAGCAAAGATCAAACTAGGACCAAGAGAAATTTCTAAAAATATGCCTTACTTAAATTCTGTGTAATTCTCATCCTATCATGCAGAGTTTCTAGTTTTTACCCAGATGGTTTTGAATGATATTTACTCACAATGTATTTCATAGAGTAAAAGAATAAGGAGCAAAGAGATGTAAACACATGATGACGTTGCAAATGATGATCACACATGGGAGCGTTCAACCCATTGTATCCCAGAAACTCTCTGGCTTAGCTCTGAACTTTCTCAACTAGATTTCATGTGCTATTTTGAAATAAATGAACTTTTATTCTTTAAATTTAATTTCATTTTTAATTTCATTTATTTATTTATTGAATGCCATGCTTTTATTGAAAAGTGATTCTTTAGTCACATATAGTGTGTGGTATTTCACAAATAACAATGTGATAACACTGCTGTATATTCTACAGTTATAAAGTAAATTGTATTCATCTGTCAAGGATCTTTTATTAAGGATCCTTTATTAAGGATCTTCTTCAGGCAGTCTTTTAGGGACTGAAAACACCAATCAAAAATTTTACAGAAAATCACAAATGTTTTATTCTTGTCACATGTAATCAAATTCATTAATCTGAAGATGGTGATATTCTTCAAGAAATCATCCTTGCAGTGTGATATGTAGATGACCTGAATTATGGTGGCAGTCTTGACAAAAAAGATAGGAATGTTATAAGAATTACATGGATAGAAGAAGTCTACAGATCTTAATGAGTGTCTTGAAAAAGAGTAGTCTGTGATTTCTCTAAGACCTGAGCATTGGTAGCTGAAAGAATGGCAGAACTGCTAAGGATAGTCAGAAAGTGGATTTTTTGCTTGAAATTTATAGAGTGTATAATGTTATATGATTTGACTTTGACAGTTTCCATTTATTCAAGTGAAATTGCCCTGGAAATATCTGGAGTGCAGATATGTAACTAATAAGAAATTTCAGAGACCAGAATTTATTGTCACAGTGGATATTATTTCCTCATTTTTTATTTAATTTTAGATTTAGATAAATGAACCAATAAAAGGACACCATATATTTTCTTAATTCAATGTCATTGGATAACAGCTGTAGTTTTAATTTGGTACCCACAGCTTATTGGTGTCACAGGAATATTTAATCTTTATGAGTAAGCCTATCCATATGGTACTTTGACCTGAGGTAATAATAGCTGTTTTATATCTTTAATTTCCATTTATGATTGTAACTATAGCAGGATCACATGTGGGTCTTAACCACATCAATAATTAATCCATTCCTATAGCTTATTAAACCTGTCTACTTGCTGAATAAAATATACTCCTTGATCTTTAAGAAATATTGATGTGAAAAAAAAGAAATATTGATGTGACTGCAAGAAATTCGGGATTAATGTTATGCTCTCAAAATTTACCACAATCAAAAGCACATTTTATCACTGATAGCTGTTCACATTATTCATATCTTATTTTTTTCAAGTATTAGAAATGATAAAATACCAAATACTACTTTGAACATTTTTGTAAAAAGTTCTAAGAGCAAAAGGTTCAACTCATTTGTCTGCTCAGGCACAGCTTTATTTTCAGCAATATTAATACATTTTGTCTATTTTAAATTCTAATAAGAATTGGAATAAATTTTTCTTTTATTAAGTCTTATATTCCATGTCTACATATAAAAGAGTTCAATTAAGTAACTAGTACAATGCTTTTGCTCATTCTACGACATCTCTATTGTGGGAATGTGTTGATTTCAGCTAAGTCATGGAAAAGTTAAAAAAGATGAACAAATAGAAAATATTTTTCCCTTATTATAAAAAGTCCCCAAGTAGGGCAGTTATCATTTAGGTACTCACAGGCTAATTTCTTTCTATTTTTCTATGAAGTCACTTTAGTATGATGTCTTTTTCCTTTATTTTAAATTCTTTTATTGGGGGCTTATACAACTCTTATCACAATCCATACATGTCCATTGTGTGTCAACCACATTTGTATACCCGTTGTCCTCATTCTCATGACATTTGCATTCTATGTAAGTCCTTGGCATCAGCTCCTCAATTTTTCCCTGAGGAAGCTCCCTGCTCCTCCTCCCTCATAAAACCTTGACAATTTGTCTGTACCCAGGGGAAAGGTTATATGCAGATCCTTTTAATGAGTTCCCCTTTTCTACTCCACCTTCCTTCCACCCGCCCAGTATGACCACTCTCACGACTGGTCCTGAAAGGATCGCCTTTCCTAGATTTCCTATGTTTCCAGCTCCTATCTGTACCAGTGTACATCCTCTGGTGTAACTGGATTTTTAAGGCAGAATTGAGATCATGATAGCGGGACAAAAAAATGAAACAACTACAGCAAGAAAAAAATAAACAATGTCCAGAAAGTATATGTAAATAAATAATAAAGCAAAACCTGTAAATAGTTCAAGGTCTGTTTGTTGACCTCTAAGAGGAATCTCCAATCAAATCCAATGGGGTTCCACACCCTGACCACCAAGTTTATGCTTGGCACTCCCTCAAGACCTCCATGCTCTGCTCCCTCCTCTGCTCTGTTGCACACCCTTAGTGTTTTCCTCTGTGTGGTAGGGTCCAACCATCTGCAATCCTGACCTTGTGTCTCCAGTGCTGTCCCCCATGGAGCCCTTGGGTCAGCAAGCGATATCGTATCTCATAGTGGAGCTAGCCATCTGGTCCTCTCTGTGTGTTGACTGTTCTGAATGGGAGATTGTTCTCAAGACTTGGTATGCCAGGGTGCACTCCACTCTCTCTCCACCCCTCTTCATTTGCTCCAGTGTGCTCTGATCAGACATGTCCCTCTCTCTCCCCCAAGCTTCAGTGCTGTCTTCTAAAGTAAATTCTTCTGGAGGGGGGGGAGGGAGGGGGCCGGGAGGAATTGAACTTTTACCTGCTGTTCTTTGTTACTCTCTTGGAAGAAAGTCTTTTATTTTGTTTTTATTTGTTTAGGTTTTGGATTTGGCATGGTTTGGTTTGACTGTTTTGAGACATTAATTTTGCTTTCTCTCTTTCCACTAAAGAGTCTCTGAGTTCTCCCATGTCAAATTCAAGTCTATTCTTTAGTTGTGAAGTTGCAAATATAACATTACATAGAACTCGGTGAAGCAGTCATTGGTAGATATTGTAAACATCACTTTTTCTAAAATCTAGCTTAGCATATAGATTAATCCCATATTTCTCATGTGACAGATGAAAAGTCTTGGTCCATGTACAAGAACCATATACAGAACATGAAATGTTCTGAAATTTCCATGCTTCCCCAGGCTATCCATACTTTGTTATGAGCCTCATAGTTGAATGATTTTGCAATTAATAAAACACAAGCAAACATTTTTCTGATTTTCTCCACATTCAGTCAAGATACAGCTGACACTGCCAACAATTTCCCTTGTTCCATTTTCTTTTCAAAATCCAACTTGAATTTCTGGCAGCTGTCAATATACTGCTGCAACTGTTGTCAAATATTCATCACCCGAATTTTACTTTCATGTGCTATCAGTGATATTGTTCCTATTTTTGAGCTTTCTGATGGTTCATTTTCCTTTGGAATGAGTAAATATGAGTCTCTTCCAGTCAGGTCGCCTGCTGGCTGTTTTCCAGATATTTTGGGATAGGGGAGTAGGTGACTCCAGTGCATTCTTGGGTTTTTGAAATATTTCAGTTCACATTCTATTAATTCCTATAGTCTTGCTTTTCACTGATGCCTTCAACACAGCTTGTACTTCTTACTTCAAAACATTGGTTCTTGATCATATGCTGCCTCTTGAAATGCTTGCATATCAATCAGTTCTTTTTGATACAGTGATTATCCATTACTTCCATCTTCTTTTGATGTGTCTGCATCAAATATTTTGCCAATAGAATCTTTTAACATTGCAGTTCAAGGTCTGAATTTTTCCTTAATTCATTCAGCTTAAGATATACTAAGCATATTCTTTGTTTTTGGTTTTCCAACTCAGGTTTTTTTTTACATATTTCATTATAATATTTTATTTTGTCTTCTTAAACCACCCTTTGAAAAATTCTGTTCTGGTCTTTGACTTCATCATTTCTTCCATTTCTTTTAGCTTCTCTTTGTGCAGAAAAATTTACAAAGTCCTTTTTTGACATTTCCTATGATCTTTTCTCCTTCCTTTCTTCTTAGTGACCTTTTACTTTCTTTATACATTATATTCATGATGTAATTCCACAACTAATCAGATCTTCTGTCATCAGTATTCTGTATTCTTCAGATGTCCTCCAAAGTCAAGTGTATATACTCAAAGTACTATTTTGACTCTTATGACTTTGTCTTACTTTTCTTCAACTTTTCTGTTCCACAGTCAGCCCCTAGGTTTGACTATTGATATTGAACTTCTCTATCATCTCTTCCTATAGAGGTAGTCAGTTTGATTTCTGTTATTCCAACTAAAAAAATTGACATATATGGGTGACTTTTGTGATAAAAATTTGTGGTGAGTGATGAAGAAAAACTTGTTTTTGTGTGGAAGAAGTTTTGTTCTTGCAAAATTCTATCACGAAATCTCCAGCTTTGCGTGTATCAGCAAGGCCTTATTTTCCTATTGTTCCTTTCTTTTTGCTTTCCAATTTTGCTTTCCAATCAATAATTATAATTTCAGCTTGAGTGCATGACTGATATTGCAGACAGAATATATTAGTGAATTTTTTCAATATCTAGCTTTGTTTCTTTCACCAAAGTCATGTTTTCTAACTACAGCTCATTGTTCTTTGTTTCCAACTTTTGTATTCCAATCACCAGTAATTATCATTGCATCTTGATTTCATGTTTGCTCAATTGCTGATTGAAGATGTTGATTTTCACTATATTTAATGGTTACTACATAAGTTTGAATAATAATTGTATTAACTGGATTTCTTTTAATGCCTATTAGACATTATCCTATCACAAAACATTATATTTTAAGAAAGATCTTAAATGTATTTTTTGGATTTGTTATTCTCAACAAAGTTTAAACATATGATTGCTTATTAAAAGAGGCCAATGCCTACTGAAGATAGAACACCTGTGTACATCAAAAGAATTCACCAAGAAAGTTATAAGAGAGCTCACAGACTGGGAAAACATCTTTAGCAATGACACATCAGACAAAGGTCTTATTACTAAAATCTATAATACCCTGATAGCTTCCAAAAAGAACAAAACTAACTGCCTACTGAGGAGGTGGGCAAAGGACCTGAACAGAAGTTTCACAGGGGCAGAAATCCACATGGCCAATAAACGTATGAGACAATGTTCCCGATCATTAGCTGTAAGAGAAATTCAAATTAAAACAATTATAAGACATCACCTAACACCCTCAAAGATAGCCCAACTCAAAAAATCAGAAATCAACAAGTGTTGGAGGGGTTGTGGGGAGACAGAAACTCTCATTCACTGCTGGTGAACCTGTAGGTATGTATAGCTACTATGGAAAATAACATGACGATGTCTAAAAAAGAAGGAAATTGACCCAGCCATCCCCTTACTGGGCTTATACCCAGAAAAGGCAAGAAACAAACCAGGGCAAGACATCTGTGCTCCAATGTTCATCACATCACAGTTCACAATTTCAAGGAGTTGGAAACAACCCAAATGTCCATCAACTGATGAATGGATTAAAAAACTGTGGAACATACACACAATTGAGTACTGAGCATCGCTGAAAAGCAGTGATGAACGCATGAAGCATATCGCTGCATGAGGAGAACTGGTGGAATTTATATTAAGTGACGTAAGCCAAGTGCCAAAGGAAAAGTACAACATGAGTCCACTGAGGTAATCTTAAAGAAAAAAATTGCAAAAGGGGCATAAAAGGGCCATAGAGGAAAAAGTTACTGTATACAGAAATTCCTGGGGTGAGGCCCAGGTAGGATGGCAGGGACTAGACAAAATCCAGGGCTTCATATGGTAGCCAACTGAGAGGGGGAAATGGCTTTGTGTGATGGGGGAATGGGACATTAACCCACCCATGGGAGTGTATTATTTATATCTCCACAGGGAAAGAGGAATCAAACTTAAATCCAGTGCTCCAGGATGCCAATGACAGCATGAAGCAGGGAGAGAGTGGAGGAGTCTGAGGACCTAGCCCCAATTCCAACTATGTGGAAAGCCACCTCTCCCTCCAGGGAAGTTTGCTCTGAAGGTCAGCACTGAGGCTACAGCATGGAGAGAGAGACATGTCTGACCAGGGTACAAGGGAACAAATGAAGGGGGAAGAAGAGCAAGTGGAATGCATCCTGGCTCTTTGAGACTCAAGAATGATCTCCTCACTTAGAACAGTCATTGCACAGAGAGGACTGCACGGCCAACCCCACTATGAAATATGGTGTCCCTTGCTGACCCACGGGGACAACATTGGAGAATTAAAGTCTGGAGTGCATCCGGTCTGACTCTATCACACCGAGGCAAGGATGTACAGCAGAGCAGCAGGAGGGGCAGAGCATGGAGTTCCTGAGGAAGTGCCAAAAATATACTCAGGGGCCAAAAAGTGGCACCCCATCTGACTCAACTGGGGGACACTTCCACAGGTCAATGAACAGACCTTGAACTATTTACATGTCTTTTCTTTTATTATTATTATTAC